>PVJD01003127.1:68521-173317 GCA_004026545.1 Mormoops blainvillei
AGTTGTTCCAAGCTTCCCCCTTTGCCCCCCCCACTCAGCCCCCCACCCCCTCAAGCATTACCCACACTGTTGTCCATGTCCATGGGTCGTGCACGTCTGTTCTTTTGCTGCTCTATTCCCTATGCTGTACTTTATGTCCCCGAGACTATTCTGTAACTACTGACTTGTACTTAATCCCTCACCTTTTTCACCCGTCCTCCTGACCTGTCTCTGATAATAGTTCTGCTTAAGATGGATTCCAAAACAATTTCTTTTACTTCTCTCCCCAACAAATGTTAGTTAGCCTACTTACAGCTCTCCTTTTCCTGTGGGGAAATATCAGCATCATAAAAGATATTCTGAAAAATGACCCAATATTTTAGCAAATAGCTCTTTAGAAATAGGTGGAATATCCTCATTCAAATGATTTATTTTACTTAGACTTTAATAGGTTTCAAAGAGTTAAGAGAGTAGCATACTGATGGAGAGAAACACCAAGTATTGCTAGATCTATTTTCTGACTTCCCTTTCAGCACCAACCCAGCTATGCAGCTTAGGCAAGACAGCTAATCTCTTTCAACTTTACATTTGTAATGTACGAAATGAGGCAGTATCACTTGCTTGAAGCACCCTGGTAGACTGTATGTGGGGTCCACATTAAGACCTAATTCTGTGACTTTCTAGGTCACAGCAGAGAACAAAGAGTCATTTCAATAGAAGGTGAATAAAATCATTTCTTTCTCCAAATTATTGCTGCCAGCTTACCCTTGAGCAAAAAGAAAATTCTTATTTCAAATAAGAAGAAATACAATTTTTCTGAATTTGCAGATGTGGAAAATGACCATTGTTATTAATTAATGTTCTCTTCTGAAGGATTACTTTCATCAGTGGGGAAGTCCTGGGCCTGTCATCCGTCTTGGACTGCATTAGCTGGGAAACAGGCTATGAGACAGAAATTTGCTTTCCAGAGATTTATTGGGAGCACTCTCAGAACAACAGCTGTGTGGAATGAGGGAAGCAGGATCACACAGGACTACGCCACCTCAGAAGCTGAGACGGCACATTGGGCTTGTCCCAGCTGAGCAAAGAATAAAAGGGGTGCGCTGCATCCACCTTTTACTAACTCACTTGCTCTTTTGGATGGACGGTGCCATATTAGCAACTCAGCATCGGCCTCCGTGGCTGGTAGTTTGGACATTTGGCAGCATCACTGGCCATGTCATTCGTGACATGGCATTGGTGAGTGGGAGCCTGTGGTGTCTGGGCTCAGGCATAGCCTCCATTTCTGTCACCATGGCTACTCCACTCAGGGACATATTGTGCCAGCCCTGACCAGTGGCAAAGGGTGGCAAATGCTAAGTAACTGGCTCAGTCTCTCTCCTTAGTTTCATTAGTGCCTCTTTTTTGTTGGCTGCTCCTTGGCAAGTGTTACTATGTGACTGAAAGTTCTTCACAGTCAGTGGGCTCTCAGAAGCACATCAGCAGGCTTCTGCTCCAGATATCCTTGTACTCAATCTTTTGATCATTCTCCTTACAGGTCCTTGACCAACCACCAAAGCCATTCATGACTTCCTTTGATTCCCAATATGTTTATCTCGTGACAGGTTTATTTTCACACAAAATATATAATTAAATCTACCACCCAGATCTCTGCCCAGTGAGAGAATTTTTCCTCACCTCTGAAGAGGGCTATCGGGGAGCTTCAGCTCTCACTAACATTTTGTGATGTCCCCTCCATGGGCCAAACTCAGACTTTTTCATTTTTTGGAAGGTGGTAATGAGAGGCTTCCCTTCCACACTGCCGCCCACATACATACATACCAAATGTACCCATAGGTGTAAACTGAGGATGAGGTGCTGCTGCAGCATGGTGGATGACATGCTGTCCGGACCACCTGTTCATGCAGCCTTTCTGTACTCTCTGGCCTTTCTGGTGTTGTTTATGCCTGATCACAGATTCCTCACTTTTCTCTTATGGTGAATTACTGCCTGCCCGCTGCCCCTGCCTTATGACTTGGTCACTCTGACAGAACTCAGAGTGGGCAGCTCTGATGGGCAGCTCTGGCCTCATGGCCACTTGAAATTCACCATCAGTCACTCCATTTCTACCAGGGACCAGAATACATTATTCAAATGGTGTATAATTCCTTGCTCTAGATATAGTGACCTTGCTCTAAAACCCTAGGCATCTGTATTTGTCTCCCATCAGCCTTACCGTAACTGTATAAGTGCTTTTCTCGTGAGAAATACTTGTAATACAGAGAGCCTGATGAGCCATGTAGTCCAAGTGGTGGGGTGCAGGTACTGCAGATGAGATTTGGTACAGAGCTCTTCTTGCTCCCAAACCCCTCTCATAGCTATCAGTTTTTTCATATCATTCAGCAAGTGGCTCAAATATTTTAAAGTATAATTTCTTTCCTGAAATAAGAAAATGGTTTACCTCGCATTTTGCCTCATAGAGAGAGAGCAAGATGCTACAAGGTGTCTTTCTTTTGGAGGAGATGTCCTGGCATGATCATGATGACGGGCCCCCTAACAAGGCTCTGAAATGGCTCATACCTGAGTCTTTGTAGCTCATGCCCTACCGAAGCTTCAAACAATTTTTGCTTATCGAGTCCATTTTAAATAGTGTTCTAAATAGTGGGCAAATGTGATGTGTGGAATGTCTCAGTGATCCAAATCCCTTTTAAGTATTTATAACAGAGGGTGAAAGATTTAACCAGCACTGTGGAAAAATTATAATAGCCTGGTTTTTTCTACATGAATGTATACTACTCCTTGCTGAGAAAAATGGAAAAGAACGCATCCCCCAGACCAATAGCTACATACCATGTACCTGAGGCTATGCTAAAGTGTTCTAACAAAAATGCCACATCTGGCCCATTGGCTGCAGTTGGGCATTCCTTGGTGGTTTTGATGGTTTACTTTTATTCTTCAGAGTCCTTCTGATTTTGTTGGGGCCCAACTGGTAAATAAATAGAAATCTGATGACAACCATTATTTATTCATACTTTAAAGGTAACCCTAAATCTGCCATTCTTTCTATGACATAAAGGTGTTTATGATTTCGCCTGGGGTAGGTACAGCTTCAGAGACTACTATATGGCATTCCCCACTATGATAACTCCTATCTTTAGATCAAAGAACCTTTGTGGAGATTCTATCAGCTACTATGTCCATTTCAATTATATGCAGTGAACTTGATGTGGGTTGATGGGGCCAGAACTCTATTTCCTACCTTGCTCACGTGTGGCCTCCACTCCAACATGAGGGCCATTTGAAATCTTTAGATCAATAGATAATAATGCAACTTGAACCCATGCCCAAGAGTCCCTGAAATCTCTGGATATCCCCGTTTCCCCCGGGCATGATTGCTTAAACAAATGGCTATAGGCCATAGGTAAGATTTAGGTTACAGGACCTATCCTGATGGAGACTCAGCCCCTTCTTCAGTCAGAGGGTTCTAGGTCTGAGAACTAGGTCAGGTCTGAAAACTGGTCTAGCCATAGGAACTGGTGGTGTAAGCAGCTGTCCTCAGCTACCTGATCATATATTCTTGTTTTTGTTTTGTTTTCATTTAGTTTTATAAATTTAGCAATACGTTTGTTGACTGCCCATCTGGGTGGGTCCTGGGAACATTATGCTCTATTAAACATTCTTGTAGCTCTGAGTGGGTCAGACCCACTTCCCTCCCATACCCTGGCTGCTACCCTGACAATGCCATTTATTACAATAATAGCATATACTACTTTGCAATTATGTGATACTTAACCGTTCAGCTATGCTTGAATAAGTACTGATGGCACGTAAGAACTTCTACGTGGCCTCTATTATTTGTGGACCCAGTCATATTTATTGCTCTCAGGGAGCCAAAACCTTTATCATCTCTTATCATCAGCCTTCACTTACAGAGAAGGGCCACCATTGCGATTATCGATTCTGGTTTCTTTCTTACCAGTAAATCCCATATTACAATGTTCCATGGAACAGAGTCATCTGGTAGGCTTTCTGACCTCAGGGAGTATATCCACACTAATATGCCCATTTCTCTGAGCCTTTCCACCACTTATCTTGGGGATTTAGCATTTCTACTCAATTGGTATAGACCACCACTTTATACAAGCCTCCTGAGTTATGCTAAGAGATTTGTCTCCCAGCATCCTTATTAGGATGTTAAATCTTGTATCATGGGAAAATGCTACCATGTTAATAATCTCTTCCTTATCCAACTTTAGATTTCATTCTTATTGATCAGCGTCTTCAGGATCCAGTTCCATATTTATGATCTCCCAAATAAGATCCAGGACCATACATACAACCCCAGCTACTGTCATATACATGTTTGCTTGATTCTGAAGTTTCTTTATAGCATCATTTCCTTTCTTCCTTTAATAGGCTAAGCGCTTACATGGTCAGGTTATGTAGAAACTTGATCCTTGTTATTTTCCTGATATCTAGAAGAAGTGTTGGTAGGTCTTAGAGGGCTTGCCTTATAATGTACAAGCCTTTGCATTATCTTCAAACAAGGCATGAGTACTAGAATTTAGTAGTTAACTATGTGGGATTCTTCTGGAAGCTTAGAGCACTTAGGATATCCTGAGAATTCAGTCTTTGAGAGCTCCACCCAGAGGTCCCTACCCTAAGTCTCAGAGTATCACGCCTGACCTCGGTAGCAGACTTGCTACAGTTGGAAATCCAGCTTTCTCTGGAGCATTGCCACTATTATAATTAGGTTGGGTCTGATCCTCAGCTTTTTCTGTCTGCCTGTGAGAGAAGAGCATCTGCAATCAGGGGTGTCCAACCTGTGACCCATGGGCCATGGGACACATGGGGCCCAGGATGCCTATGAATGCAGCCCAACACAAAACCGTAACTTTACTTAGAACATTTTTTTTAATCATCAGTTTTCATTAGTGTTTGTATATTTAATGTGTGGCCCAGAGATGC
Source organism: Mormoops blainvillei (assembly GCA_004026545.1). NCBI lineage: Eukaryota > Metazoa > Chordata > Mammalia > Chiroptera > Mormoopidae > Mormoops > Mormoops blainvillei. The sequence continues at coordinate 73,448 of PVJD01003127.1, forward strand.
CAAAAGTTTGGACATCCCTGGCATATGTTGCTAAGAACGGTCTCTAGGCCTCACACTTTGCCTTCTGTTAATGGTTAATCAGCGTTAGCCTTTTGTTTTCTTTCTCCAAGGCACTGATGGTTTCCAACAACAATTATCTGATTCCATAGTCCCTAAATTACTATTTCCCCAAACCTCTCAAATACCCAAGATAGTGAATCTTCCCTGAGGAAAGTTTTAACAATTACGCTACAACCAAATGCCGGGGGCTCTCTTTCTTTCTTCTGACACTAGGGATGGGGGACTCATTGCCAGTTGGCCAGTGAGCAATTTAGCTCCCTGTTTTACAGGCTTTGCTAGGCTCACTTCTGGTACCAATAGTCTTAGGTCAGGTTTCCTGAGAAAGAGACTCTGAGGCAGAGAATTACTTGCAGAGGTTTTGGGGAGGGCTTGTGCAAATACCTGTGAGGGGTAGGAAGGCAGGGCTGAGCAGAGGGTGAAGTTGAGCAGCACTGCAGTCATGACAGAGGCCACAGCCAATGCCATGGAGAGCTCTGGAGCTAGGATGGCTTCCTTGTCCCAACTAAAGCAAGGGGATCGGGCCTTTCTGTTACCACTTTGGCCAGTTATTGGGTGGAAGTTGTCCCCAAGGAGAGTGTAACCTTGGATGACACTTTAATTAATGGCAATTACTAGACACGGATGGACCCAGCTATGAGCCATCAGCAGCCAAAAACTCCAGATGCCTGGGAGAGTGAGTACCTTGGTCCTAAAGGATTATCTAGAAAGTGCACTACAATGGCCCCTCCACTATTTCCTATGTACTACTTCATGTATTTTTATGAGTTATTGCATGCATTTTTATGTATTTCTTTATAGCACTTACTAGCAAGCAAGTGAAGAAACCACTAAAAATCAGCACACTTTTAAATGAAACCACTCATTTTGTCCATGCCCAACATATACATGTATACTTTTTTTTTAACCTATTACAGCTTTTCAGTTATTTTCTTAGCATTCTGACATTACCCAAATAGCAGGCTGCAGGAATTAAACAGCGTGGCTCAAAGGGAATGGATGTGGTTGTGCGCTGTAGGAATTTCGCTGGCTCGCAGCTCCCTGATGCTTCAGAAGTGCTTTAGTGCACTACTCTGTTGCAAAATATTGACTCTAAAACACCTCTGTCCTGGAGGAGATCCACCCAGGAAAAAGCTCTTGAATCTGCTTCCTTCTTAGCAATTGAACAGCTGTTATATTTTCAAGAGTTTTTGCTGTGGTGATTGTGATTGTTGGGGTGTGTTCAAGGGGAAAGACCCTAGGAGTAATGTTAAAGAAGATAAGAAAATACTTTAGAATTAAGAGACATTCAATAAAAGAGCCATTTCTCCAATGTTCAATTGGTAAAACTATGAAACTACTGTAGGAAATGGTTGCAGTAATCCTGCTTCATAGCATGGCATTATGGGGAAATGGCTTTGAATTAACCAGTGATTTTGAACTTCTAGTACAATTTTTCTTCTTACACAGACCAGGTAGCAGAAAGAAACAAAACCCTACGTGCTCAACTTCAAAGATTTGGTCTGAAATGAACCAAGGTGTCTCTTTTCTCATGTCTTTTCATGTTCTCACACGATTTATTAGAGTAATTGATAAAAAACAAGAAACAAGAACCATGCTTTTAAAATTGCTCTAATCTCCCTTGCCACTCAACTTAATAGAACAAACTAGGTCCAAGGTTTCAGTATTTGTTCATTCGCTATATACAGATTAATATATAAATACTCAGAGCCAAATGTAAGAACTTAAAAGTTATACTCAGGACCCAATATTTGCCTCTGGTCCCTGTTCCCTCTAGATTTTTTTCCTCTATCAGTATTCTAGATGACCATACAGCAAAACAGTATGTCTTGACTCTTGAACACATATAAAAGACCATCTGCTGTTAAATTCAAATGAACATTGACTGTTACAGATGTAACATGATCCAAATTTTCAAATATGATGAAATTTTCAAATATATTGTTCTACGAAACCAAATAATGTTTGGCACTCTTTGTCATCCTGAAGTCAACAGTAGTGTTGAAAATTACCCAATGGCATGTGTTATTTATCATATACACGTGGAATGACCAAGGAACTTAATGATATTCTAAACATTTAGGGTTTGCCTACCTTCCCCTCTCCTCTCCATGCTTTGCTACTTAGCTGAAGTCCACTGTCCTTTTTGAAATTACTTTACATTCTATTTCTTCTTCTTTTTTTTTTTTTGTCAACATTTTCCCGTCACCACTTTCCCCAGCCCCACCCATACATGCTATTTTGTTATCCCTTATCTCTCTTCTGTTCCTTCAGTCACATTGACACATCTGAAATCAAGGTATATAAACAGTGATTTCTTGTCCTATCATCTGGGATTATGTATCATGGATGCCAGAGATTTGACTTATTCCAGTCTTTTGACTTATTCCAGTCTTCCAATTTAGCAGCTAGAAATAAGAGCTCAAGAGCCTCTCATCTCCTGGCTCCTAGCAAGGCAGGTGTGGAGAGGGTGAGGTGGGGTGGGGCAGAGTGGAGATGGCGTGGGCAGGATGGGAATGACTTCCAAGTTAGATATTCTAAATTCATGCTTTTACATATCTTTTCACTCCGAAAATATGATATGAGACAATTAACTATTATAGTCGTACCTAAAAATTAGGCATATATCTCTGGAAGGAAAACAGTTGAAAGCAAAGCAATGCAAAAGATGGAAAAAAAAAGAAAGACTGAAGCAGCGGGGTTACAGGTCGGCACCAAGCAGCCTAAGAGAGCCTCACCTGAAATCAGGGACTAGAATTAGAATCAAACTTTGACACAGGGAGAGGCTGCGGGGTTAGCCAAAGAAAGCTGAAGAAAACAAGAGCTTGAGGCCGTGATTTGCCTAAGGCTGCTTGCCCAATGGGGAGGAGGGCTCACTGAGGTTTGAAGTTTCAACACAGTGGAAAGTCTTTAACAAAAACCTATAAAAATCATACTAAAACTTTAGAAATTTTTTTAAAACCATGGAGAGAAGGAAGGTGCACACTGTTGCCATTTCTTTTAGCATTATTTTCAGAGGTTCTTGCCAATACAGTAAAGCAAGAAAAGAAATATAATCTTTAAGGATTAGAAGGTTAATTATTATTTTTTAAATTATTTGCATGTACCTACAGATGAAAAGCGAGACTCAGTAAGAGAATTCAGTAAATTCTAGGTATTTAGACTAGGTAGAAAAAAAAACCAATATGAAAAATGAACAACATTCCTATGCATATACAAACAGAAAATAAAATTATTTTTTAAGAAAATATTTATAATAACAGTAGAAAATATAAGTGACCTGAGGAAAAGATCAACCAAGGGAAGTTTAAAATCTGATACAAATTTTTAAAAATCTGTTGAAAGACCTGAAGAAAGCATAAATAAATGGAGATATACAGTGTATCTATCAATAGAAAGACTGAATAATATAAATATAGTAAGCTAAGTTCAACACAATTCCAATCAAAATCCAAAAACCTTTTACAATATTTGGCAAACTATTTCCAAAGTATAATTAAAAATGCAAAATTCCAAAAATAGGTAATACAACTTGGAGAATGAATAAGATGGCATTCAGGAAGATAGAGCTTGCTTTTTCAAATGTCAAAAGTTACTGTGAATCTGTAGTTATTAAGATAGAATGTCATTGGCTTAGTGAAAGGCAAGTAAGTAACTGGATTAGCATTTTTAAGACATATTCAACTATATAAAAAATTAGTGTATGAGGTGATATTTAGAAAATGAGGTGGTAATTAGAAAAGTAATGATGGATTTCAATTAACGGTGCAGAAACAACTGGCTGTGTAGAAAAATGTTAATATTAGACCTTTCTTGTATTATACAGTACAGGGTGGGGTAAAGTAAGTTTATAGTTGTGAGTACACAACACACAGAGTTTATTCTTACATTAATATTCATTAATTATTGTATTATTTTTCATACAAACAACTGTAAACCTAGCTTTGCCTCACCCTGCTGAAAGAATTCCAGATGAGTAAGAGATAAAATCTGAAAGACAATATTTAAAAGCCTTTAGAAAAAAATGTGTGTTTTTAGTCTGATACAGGAAGATTTCTGAAACAAGACACAAAAATTCCAAACCATAGCTTTTATTACTTTTACTATCTTCAAATAAGAAACACCAGTCACAAGTTAGAATTCAAACCACTGCATTTGAGATTATTGCTATTGTACATAACTTACAATAATCAAGTAGTTATAAATGATTCTTATATACAATGATCAATGTACATAAACAAATACATGTCGATAAAAAAAAAAGTGGCGCATATATCCAAATAAAAATGAGCAAATATCATGATTAGGCAATTTTGGGGACAGGAAATTAGAATGTTTAATAAACATGAAAAGATGCTCAAACTTAGAGAAATGCAGGATAAAATTTTGAGATGCCTACTATTTCTCACCCATCAAATTAGAAAAAATAATTTAAAAGTTTAATACTACCTAGTCTTATTGAGAATGTGAAGAAGCAAAAATAAATATATTTCAGGGAGGAGGGGTTTTAATTACAGGCACATTTGATAGTGATTTGGGCAAGATTTTAAGGTAGTGAAGTTATGTGTATCCTATACCTTATATGACAGAAAAAAAAAAACCCCTCTAGATTTACCTGATAGGTAGTGAAACCCTGTCAAGTGTGCATAAGGAAACACATAGATCATGTTTAATGTGACATTGCTTATTTTAGCAGAAAATTGTGAGTGCCCTAAATGTTCATCAGAGAAAAAGCGGGTGAATAAATGCAGCACATGCATGCGATGAACTCCTGTGTAACTGTTAAAATAAGTAAAGTAGTGTAATGTGTCAATGTAGAGGAAAAAATGGAAACGAGAAAGAAAAACCAAGTTGAAGGAAGTTACTAGTGTGCTGGGATTGCCATTAACAAGTACCACAGACTGGTGGCTTAAGCAACAGATATTTTACTTTGTTACAGTTGTGGAGGTCCGAAGTTCAAGGTCAAGCTTCAGCAGGTTTGGCTTCTTCTGAGGCCTCTCTCCTTGGCTTACAGATAGTCACCTTCTTTCTGAGACATCACAGAGCTGTTTCTCTGTACCTTTCTGGCATCTCTTCCTTTTCTTATAAGGTCAATTGATTGGATTAGGGCATGCATGGCAGCCTTTTATCTTAATCACCCCTTTGAAGGTTTTAGCTCCAAATACAGTCATATTCTGAGGTACTAGGGATTAAGACTTCCACATATGAATTTAGAGGGAGCACAATTCATCCCATAATCAGGGTGATATCACTTCTAAACTTTAAAAGCACGAAGAACCAAACTACAGGTTGCTTAACAGTAAAAACACTTTACCATTAGCAAAACTTTCGGATGGTAGCTACCCCTCAGTTTGGAGGAAAAGAAATGTCATCTTTTTCTGTATAAGAAAAAGATCAGGAGCTAATGTGGCAAAATGTTAAGTAAAGCCAAGCGATGGCTACAGATGTGTTTATAATAGTCTCTGCATTTTTGTGTCTTTACAATATTTTATTAAGAAACTGAACGTTCTACATATGGAAACAGTAAAGCCATGATTTTGGGGAGAAAGGGAAAGCACACACATAGATTCCTCAGTTTCCCGGTCTCCCTGTGCAGCTCCAGACATCAGGTGAACAGGTTTACTGTCAGAGCCAGTAGGAGGCACCTCAGAGACAAGAGTCAACGCTCCTCAACTTTCCTCAGCTTGCGAATCCTCATCTTCCATCTTTCATTGAGAAATAAAAATATTTTCTATTCATTTCTTAAATAGCTGTTTTCAAAATGTAAAAGCACAAGAGGATTTAAAATTCAATGCTATAGAACATTGCTCAAAGTTTAAAAGTTGTTATCAAAGCTTCAGTTTTATGATCATATAAGGGAGAATTTGGAAAGCAGGAAGACATGTTGTATCTACAGGAAAACAAAGTTGGAAATCTTTGTCTTAGAAGGTGGGGCAAAAAGGAAGACTGGAGATGTCAAAGGAGAATAATCAACTTCGCAGCTTTGCCAGTTGCTCTGTTTTTGTGCAACTGTATCTGGGAAAACAGAAACTGTGTGCAAATGCTTTTGGTGTCCAACAGAGATACATAAGCAGGTATCTTCCAAGGAAGCTGACTCAGAGCTAACCTGAACCCTGGAGATACTGTCCACACTGACCCAGTACCATAGAGAACAGCCTTCAAGGTCATCCTGTGCCCACACTGTCCTCCAGGGAAATCCACAGGCCAGCACAGTTAATTATACTAACAGCCGAGGAAATTATATTGGTCCACTGTGGCCTAGGAAGATGAATATCTCTCTTCCTTAGTCACAGGGGGACACTAATGGTATTTTTATTAACTTGTGACCTGTTGACTGCTATTAGAATATAGATTGTGTGCATAAACCAGGTCGGGTATTAGAGATATGATTATGGAGCAATTACTGTGGCAGCCACTGGGCTTCTAATCATTGTTGGCAAAGAGAATTTGCAAGACTTGAAACTGCTTTTTGGAGTTATACAAGAAGAAACACTGTTGATCAAAGTTTTTATTGTCTTTTTGTGTCTTCTTGAATTTGCAGTTTGTGATTTCTGATTAGACTGGCAAACAAAGGCAGATTTTAAAAGAGGAAACTACAAAGGATAGCTGATGATTAGAGTAATCTTAGATTTTGGCAGTTCAAGGGTGGAAACTTTCCTTGCTGAAATTGTTTAGATTAAAAATATATGCAGTTTGCTAGCAATTCTATTTGTGCATGTACCCCTAATAATCGATGACCAGATTATATTCTGATCTATTATTTTAGTAATATGAAAATTCACTTCTGTAGTTATGTACTATCTGTTATGAAATATAGCATAAGTACTTTGGCCATGCTCTTTTATAGTCACATATTAATGGTAATGCCATCAAGGTTGCCAAAATGTCTTCAGAGTCGATATCTAAGGATGCTGATTTATATTCTGCAAAGTGCATTATTTATTCTGCAAAGTGCATTATTTATAATCTCAAACTTTCTCCCCCTTAGTTGAAGCAGAGTTTATGCAACCCCTTTTAAACTGCTCCTTCTGCATGTAGGGTGAGAGCAGTAGGGACAAATGGTACCATTACCATGGTAAATTACAGTATTAACAGACTTGACTGGAAGCAGAAAATACTATATCTGAAATCTTGCCATTCTAATTTAGAAGTCACAAGTGGTTTCGATGAAAAAGAAAAAAAAGACAATAATCTGCCCTTCCAGGTTCTTAGCTCAACTAAACGTTTGAACTCTGAGCTGGAGCCAGTTCAACGTGAACTTTGGACAGCTACTTTCAAAAAGGGCTATTCAGAAGTAGAGAGAAAGGAGGCATTGAAAGCAGAATGGGATTGCAGTTGAGTCCCTGGGGTTCTGGGCAAGGAGAACTCACAATGCATACAATTGATCTTCTGTCCCAGGACTGACATGTTCACTGATCTCTCCATGATCACCACTGTAACCTTCCCTCTTCTGTAACCGCATTAGAAATAAGATCGTCTCAGAGATAAAGCCACTCATTTGAAGTGATTTGCATTAGAAATAAAGAAATTACAAATTCTGCTGAAATAACTGTGTTTTCCAAGTTTTCTTTGTAAGAAAGTGCTTAATTAGAGGAAAACATTAAGGCATTCACTTAGGGCTTGGTTTATTTAAGGGTAATGCAGTCAATAGAATCTGTTCTAAAACACATATATACCTTATGACTTAAAAAGAATGTTTTTTTTTTGTTTTCTTGTTTCCTTTTTTTATATTTTATTATTTGTGCCATTACAGTTGTCCCAATTTTTCTCCCTTTGCCCATTCCACCCAACCCTGCCCCACTCCCACAGTCAATCCCCGAGTCCGTGGGTCATTCATATATGTTCTTTGGCTAATCCCTTCACCTTCTCTCAACCAGTCCCCATTTCTCCCCTCCCCTCTTACAACTGTGAGTCTGTTTCATGTTTCTATGCCTCTGATTCTATTTTGCTCATTAGTTTATTTTGTTCATTAGATTCCACATATAAATGAGGTCATATGGTATTTGTCTTTCACTGACTGGCTTATTTCACTTAACATAATAGTCTCTAGGCCCATCCATGCCGTTGCAAAAGGTAAGAGTTCCTTCTTTTTTACTGCTACATAGTATTCCATTGTGTGAATCAACACAGCTTTTTTTATCTACTCTTCTACTGATGGGCACCTAGGCTGTTTCCAGATCTTGACTATTATAAATAACGCTGCTATGAACATAAGGATCCATATATTCTTTTGAATTGGTGTTTCGGGATTCTTAGGCTATGTTCCCAGAAGTGGAATTGCTGGGTCAGAAGGTAGTTCCATTTGTAATGTTTTGTTTTCCATACTGTTTTCCACAATGACTGCACCAGTCTGTATTCTGACCAAGTTTTTAAAGTATAATATTTATCTTATTTTAAGATAAGTTTAATTATTTTCATGACAGCATAACCTTAAGAGGTAATACAACATCCTGTCAAGATTGTGGTATAGGCAGATATGGCTCACCTCTTTGCACAATGACATCAAAATTACAACTAAAATATAGAACAACCATCACTCACAACTATCAGAAATTGAGTTGAATGGAACTCTGACATCTAGGGAATTAAAGAAACCACATCCGCCCAGACTGGTAGGAGGGATACAGATGTGGAACGGGCTGCTCCCACATCCACATGTGGTGGATAAAAATTCAGGAGGGTTATCTTGGGAGCAAGAGGACCCAGCCCCACACCAAGTCCCCCAACCCAGGCTTCCTGTGCCAGGGAGATTAGTCCCCACAACTTCTGGCTGCAAAAACCAGTGGGGATTGAGTCAGTGGAAGAAACTAGTAGAACACTATGCAGTTCCTCTTAAAGAACCCACACATGGATTTACCTACTCAGACTCACTCCCTCTGAGCACCAGCACTGGAGTGACAGTTTGAAAGGCACCAGTGATATACAGGGTGAAACTGAGGTGTCTGGCATCGAGACAGGCAGGGCTATTGTCCCTTTTCTAAACCCTCTTCATACAGAGCCAGCAAGTAGGTGCCATATCTGAGACTCCATCAACCTAGCTAACACTCTGTGACCCACCTTGGAGATCCCCAGAGACTCTGTCCCATCCAATATACGTGCCCACCCAAGCTGCTTTTCCATGTGAATGGCTGGTCTTGGCTCATACTCTACAACTTCCTAAATCCTCTCAAGCAAGCAACAGCCGGCCTCACTGAGCCCTAGGTCCTACGCTAGCAGCAGCTAGCCTAGTTTCACAACTTGGCTTCGCCTGGGAATCTCCAAGCCCAGCATAAGTAGCAGCCATCTCAGATTACTTTATAGCTCAAGCAGGGTGGCCCTGGGAAAAACACAGGTGGGGACTATCTTGCCCTGCACCACCTGGAAAACCCAAGGGCCAGCATACCCAGTGGACAGCTACAGGTCAGGTAGGAGCACTACCACTCTGCTCATGCACAGCTGATCCTCCACAGAGGGTGGAGGTTTGGGGTAAGTGGCCACAGCTGATTGTTGCAATTGACTGCCCTGGGTAAATCCCTCTCATTGATCTGCAAATAGCAACCAGTGCTCAACTATAAGAGGAATGTATATCCAGCCAACAAGGAGGGCATACAATGAGTACCCAGCTTGAGTGATAGGGGAAGCTGTGCCACTGGACCATATAGGACACCTACTACATTAGGCCACACTACCAAGACATGGAGTCAAAACAGCTCTGCATAATACATGGAAATAAACACAGGGAGGCAACCAATTGATGAAACAAACAAATATGGCCCAAATGAAAGAACAGATCAAACTCCAGAAAAAGAGCTAAACAAAGACAGAGATAAGCAATCTATCAGATGCAGAGTTCAAAACACTGGTTTTAAGGATGCTCAAGGAATTTAGTGAGGACATAAGCAGCATAAAGAAGATCCAATCAGAAATGAAGGATACACTAATTGAAATAAAGAACAATTTACAGGGAAACAACAGTAGAGTGAATGAAGCCAAGAATCAAATTAATGATTTGGAGCATGGGGAACAGAAAAACAATCAATGAGAATAACAAAAAGAAAAAAGAATCCAAAAAAATGAAGATAGTATAAGCAGCCTGTGGGACAACTTCAAGATGTCTAACATTTACATCATAGGGGTGCCAGAAGGAGAAGAGAAAGAGCAAGAAACTAGAAATCTATGTGAAAAAAATAATGAAAGAAAACTTCCCTAATTTGGTGAAAGAAATAGACATGCTGTCCAGAAAGCACAGAGAGTCCCCAACAAAATGGATGTAAAGAGGCTCACTCCAAGACACATCATAACTAAAATGCCAAAGGTTAAAGGTAAAGACAGAATCTTAAAAGCAGCAAGAGATAAGCAGTTAGTTACCTACAGGGGAGTTCCCATTAGACTGTTCTCATTAAAGTTTGCAGGCTAGAAGGTATTGGCAAGAAATATTGAAAGTCATGAAAAGCAGGGAATTACAGTCATGATTGCTCTGCCTAGCAACGATATCATTTAGAATTGAAGGGCAGATAAAGAGCTTCCCAGAAAATAAAAAACTGAAGGAGTTAATCATCATCAGGTTATTATATATGAAATGTTAAAGGAACTTATTTAAGAAAAGATCAAAACTACAAATAATAAAATAGCAATAAATACAAACCTGTCAACAATTGAATCTAAAAAGCAAACAGAGCAAACAAGAACAGAGACAGAATCGTGGATATGGAGAGAGTTTTGATGGTTGCCAGATGGAGGGTGGTGTAGGAGAATGGGTAAAGAGGTGAGGGGATTAACAAGTATGAATAAGTAGTTATAGAATAGCCATGGGTATGCAAAGTACTGTATTGGAAGTGGAGTAGCCAAAGAACTTACATGAATGACCCATGAACATGAAAAATGGTGGGGGGACTGCCTGAGGGAGTGGGGTGTGCTGGGTGGAGGGGGCAAAAGGGAGAAATCAGGACAACTGTAATAGCATAATCAATATTATATAATTTTAAAAAGAGCAGCATGAATTTAAAAAATGAGGATAATATATAGTAGAGCACATGTACTTTTTAGTATTGTACTGGAAGAGTCATAGGCTCTGGATCACATAGCCTGGTTCCAATTCTGACTTTGCTACCTATGAACGATGTAAAATTGGACACATTATTTAACTTATTTGAGCCTCAATAAAAAGTATCCTTTTCCCTAAAGTTAATGTGAAAATTACATGAAGAAAACAGATCACACCTGACATAGTTTCTGGGACACGGCATACCCTCAATGAGTAAATACTACATTTTTCCGTTTCTCTCATGTCTCTCCCTCTTGCCAAACTTTAAAACTGTGAGTGTGTAGGATGCCAACTGAATGCCTGGAGGTTAGAAAGAGGTTAAATGGATTCCATTTTCGATGTAGAGAAATACACATTTCAGGCTGAAAAGTAAAACAGAATAATTTAGGTTTTACTATTTAACACCATCTTTTTCTATCTGATTATTTTCCCTTTCTCTAACTTCATCAAAAGAGCCAGGGACAAATTATTCCCATCTCTTGATTTTTAGTCGTAATAGGGACAATAATGCATGTGTCTGACAGTTTTAAAAAATTCTTAACATCCTCTACTTCACTTTCCCTCTTGTGCCTACTACCAAGCCAGCTAAATGGTCAGAAGGAAGAAGACAAAGAAAGAAGTAGGGCCCTATAGGGCAGATTCCGTGAAGCCCTAGAAAAGGGAAGTAAATTTTATACCGATAGAGTGGTATAAATAGGAACAGTATCTTTTAGTTATTTTAGGTTCTCTATTAACATAATTAAGTAGGATATAATATCATGTAAAGATGCTTATTTTTATGCTTATCTCTCATGCTTATTTTTATTTACCCAGCTTGTTTACAACCCTGCAGGAAGTCTTTTAAAACAAAACAATCAGTTAATTCCCTTAGTATTGGAAAGGTGAAAATGAGGAAGGTTAGCACATCTTGGGTAGGTTTTCTACATCACGCTGCGAAGGGATATAAAAGGGATTAAAGAATTAGCAAGAATTCAATTGGGCTATTTGTTTCTTGCTACTATGGGTCAGATAACCCCAACCCCCAAGGCTTGTATGTTATATTTACCTATGAGTTAGCGCAATATCACATAAGGCAAAATTCTAAGTATATCAATACGTTGTGTGAATTTAGGTTTGTCCATACCATTACTCCCCTTCATTAGTATGGATATAGACACTAAAACGAACATTGCATGGAACTGAAAAACATTATGGGCCTGGTTAGCAATACATAGCAAGGACCCTTCTGATTCAGTGGGCATTGCCTTCCCATCCCAGGAGAAAAAGAGACTAGTGCCACAGTACTTTAATCATACCCTGGACGTCAAGCCTGTTATATTAATTGTTCTTGTATTTAAATAGTTAAAGTGGATTCAATATAGGGGGAATGAGTTAGCAGCTAACCCAGAAGAAAGGCCATCTTCTATCCACAATGAAGCTATGACATTGCTCCCGGGGGTGAAAACTGGCTGCCAGTCTGTCCCTTGGTGCTCAAGGACCTGCCTTTGAGGAGTTTATCTATTGTAATGAGGGGGTACTTAATTCCTTTTGTGACTGTTAGTCTTTCGTTTTTGCTGAAAATTCTGATACTAGTGCACTTAAAGGGCAATCTCTTGAGACTCTTTCCTTAGCTCCTATCCAGCAAAATCCAGCTCAAGGGGGAGAGCTCATTAGCACTGATTCCAAATAGGTGGCAAATGGCAAATCAGAGCCAGGACAAAAGAAAAAAGTCTTACCAAAATTTTAAATTTCATTTTACCAATTTATTTAGTAAAAATATACATCGATCATTATCATGTGAATGCAGTTGTAACTGGCCTATAAAACAAGGTCAAACCGTCAAGCTAGGCCTCTGTAGATTGTTTTAACAATGCATGTATGTACACATTAATAATCGTTATATTTATCTGTAATGAAAATGAGGATGCCAGAAGATAACAACATCTATCGTTTAACAAAGCAAATATTTAGAATGTTTACCATCAGACCATCAGTTTCTTTGTTCATTATCTGTAATAGAAATGGGGATGCCAGAATATGACAGCCTATATAGTTTAATAAAGCAAATATTTAGAATGTTTGCCATTGGACCATCAGTTTCTGTGTTCATTTTTGAGACCGCCACAGCAAAGAAAAAAAACACATAAACAAATACTTGCTAAAATAGCTGGGAAAACTAATTCAATGCACGTTGTTCATGCTGTGTTACAAATTACCCCATAAGGAAATGGGTGTGTGTGAGAGCAGGAGATAATTCTGTATTTCCTCTTTATCCTATCCATCTTCCAGAGTGATTTCTGGTTTTGACAAGGTTGAAGTGTTAGATGTTTGGCTGCACCTGATCATCTGGAATGAAGTAAGAACCTTGAAATGACTACACCTCTTGATGGCACTTTCAATTCATATTTGCAACAGCTTTACCTTTCTGTAACATTTCTCATTTCCCAGCTACTTTTTTTTTAATTTTAAAAAATCTTTTAAATTGAAGTGTAGTACATACAGAAATGTGTACAAAAAAGAGTACAGCCATGTAAGCACCACTCAGACCAAGAAAAAGTACTCAACCGTTCCATCAGAAACCTCCTTTTGCCCCTCCCAATTATCGTTACTGACCCTCTCCATAGGCTACCATTCTGATTTCTGACACAATAGATCAGTCTGACCTTTGTCGGAATTTTATATGAATGGCATGATTGATACTTGGTGTGTTCCTTTGTGTCTGACTTCTTTTGGTCAGTGTTGTTGTTTGTAGTGGCAGCTCATTCATTTTCACTACTATATAGTATTCCATTGTGGATTACACCACAGCCTATTTATACATGCCCCTACTTATGGACAATTATATGGCACGGAGGCAGCAAAACATTGGGACTATGATAAATGCTATGAATATTCTTACACACATTTTTATTTTACATACACATTTATTTAGGGCATGCCTAGGAATGACATTTTTGGATGACAAGTATAAATTTATTAGGTACAGTTAAAAAGTTTAAAAATGATTTTACCAATTTACACTACCACAATCAGATTATGAGAAATCTAGTGTGTCACCAAGAATTGGCACAAGCCATATTCTGTACATGTTGTCAGCATGGTTCTTTCATCACATTGTTGATATTTAATGATCTCCAATTTTTTTTCATCATTCACTGTCTCCTCCCTTCAATCAAAAAGATTCTACATATTTTCATTCCATTTATCTTTGTAAAGTACATCTCTAAACATTCTAATCTCTTCCTCAAAATTCTTAAGGTTCCTGGTTTTCTTCAAATAATAACTCCACAACATTACCAACTCCTTCCCTTGCGACTCAGCTACCCTGTATTTCAGTCAGATGCAGCCACTCTGCACAAGTGTGCCCCAAACCCCCCAGGTCTGCCAATTGTTTGCACATACTATTATCCATTTAGGGGGGATCTCTTCCTTCCCCCAACCCACTCTTCCCATTTTACCTCAAATGAAACTACTGTTAGAAACCTGAAATGCTCTCTTTCCTCCATCCATCCCTTCTGGTACTTTGTTATGATGATACTTAAATCACCCTGCCTTATATTGTTTCCCTTTAGTTATTAAGTTGTTCTGGTATGTTTATTTTTGGAAGAAAGAAGCAAAGCTTAGCACAATGATTTACATACATAAGGGGCTCAATAAATACTTGTAAAATTGAAGTGAACATACAAAGTGTGTATGTTTTACAGAAATTCTTTGGGTTGTTGGAAAGCGCATTCATCTAGAGAAAAGTGACAAATTTTCAGGGGGGGTCAAGTAATGACAGCAGTCTCTGGGTGTGAGAGATGAAGTAAAGTCATCCAAAGAATCCGTTCAAAGTCAGTGACATAATTCACCATGCCCCAGATCGCGGCTTCTTATTGCACCTATGGGATCTATATCTTCCATGGAAATTGACTTCAGCAATGAAAAAGAAAGATTTGAATCAATTTACCAATTTGTACTCATCCAAAATAATATTGATTTGTATTGGATTATCTTCAAAATTCCCTTGGCACCAATAGTCTTCATTAGACAATGTCAACTGAGTGACATTTAACATACTTGGGATCCCTGCAGGCTGAGCAAGTAAGTACAACATGGTTTGCCAGACTCTAGCATTGTTGGAGAATAGTGTGGCAGAGAAGCCTAATGTGAGAATCTAATGGACATGGATTGATATATTAATTATGCCTCATATAAGCAGTGTACATTTGGGCAAATTACTTAACCTTCCTGAGCCTCAGTTTTGTCATCTATAAAATGGAGGCAGTAATATGGGATGGGACAATGTTAAAAGAATAATGAAAAGAATAAAAATAAATATTCATGTTCCCAGAAAAAAAGACTGATGTGCAAATAAAATGAAATAATGTACCCAAAGTAGTTAATACCATGGCTGGACCTTAGCTCAAGTGTTGTTTTTTTAGAGAGTCTTCCCTGAACTTTTACTGTATTAGGTGCCCCTACCTTCTGCTTTCATAGTGCACTGTATTGTTATCTCAAAATTTTATTATAAGGGTTATACAATCATTGTTGTAATTCTTTGCTCTGTGTAAACTTTGTGAGAACTGTCCCAGGTGATAAACCAGACACTTGTTATATACCTAATATTTACCATAATGCCTGACACATAGTTTATGATAAAAAATATTTATCAAAAAATGAATATGATAAGTGAATGATGATGCCCTTTCCTTCACTTGTATACCTGGTAAGAATATAAATTAGGATGGTTGAGGTCCTTCTTTTTTCTTTTTACACAAAACAGAACTTATATATCCTAGTGAGTTCTACCCTTTGCAAAGCCGTCATGTTTGGAAGCTCTGTGTGTATTTCCATGATACTGGTATAGCTAAGACAATTGTTGAAGGGTCTCTAAAGTCATGCCATAAAAGCCTGATCCCCATTGTGTCCATATCATCAAAAGTGATGACTCTATCTTTCAGGAGAGAGTTTTATTTTTGAGAACAATTAAATATCATTCAGAATCAACTGTGGCAAACTAAGTGATTCTTTTCTTTTTCATCTAAAACAAAGTTTGCCAAGGCATTAACAAAACTGCTTTTCTTCTATGACCATAAATTTAAGACTTATTCCAGAAAAGACTTCAATAAATAAGTAAGGACAGATTCTATAACCTCTCAAAGTATAATACATACTATGAAAGTAAATGTTCTTTGGAATGGGCATTTGCTATATTGTGAAACATGCACATGCAGGCACACAGATACTCACAGACACACATACGCACAAACACAGATACGCATATGTAGCCAGGCACACACACACACGAACAACACCACCAGCAATCCTTCTTCTGCCACCTCTGAAAATTATAGTTCTTTAAAGTCACACCTGACATAAATTCCATTTAAAATTTATTTTCTACAGGTCCTTTTAAGGAGTACGATGAGAACTGTAGACCCCTCTCACTGAACAGAGCACAGTACTCATTTGATAACGTTACAGTTAGCATCTCCTACCATCCTGTAGGTCCTACGCAGCTTTCAAAGAAATGGATTTTCCATGATGTTGTTATAATAGGGATTTGATGTTAGAAATGCAAACTAAATCAGCTTTGGCCTTAAATTAATTGTATTTAAGCACCTAATAAGAATAGAACATTCTAGTGAAAATAATACAAATATATATGTAATTTCTACAGTTTCTAACAGTGAATTCTTATGATTGTGTGTTGCTAGGATTATAATTTATATTTTTAAAATGGCTACCATAAACTGAAAGCCAAAAAAATGTCAACAGCATGTCTGGAGACTCTCCTTGAGTGTTTTTGTTTTCCATGTTTCATTAGGTTATGAACATTTCTGTGGTATAAATACACAATGTCCTTGGTTCAACTGTATTCCATTGACAGTTATGTTTATAATTTTATTGACTACAAGGTTTCCAAAACTGAGTGAAACAAAGTGAGCTAAAAGGGTGGGATCAAAGACAAAGAAAATAGAAGCAAGAAACTGGAAATTGGGGACTAATGGGAAAGCTGTGTACAACCCGACAAGGTTCTTCACTCTCTTCAAATGAGCTTATTTCCTTGATAAAGTCATTGTCAACACCAGGGATTATGAGGTTTTATTTGCAGAGTGGTTTCCAAATAATTGAGTGCCCCACCCAAATAAATGTCTCTCTTGGCAACTGACCTTAGGGTGAGGACTGAGCAATTAGTTATGGTAATTAATGCTCACAGAAGAAATCAATGGAAAAAGCGATTTGTGCAGTTGAGCAGTTGACTACTTATGTTTTCTCTACCAGGTGAAGCCTGGAGAAAAATTATATTCTACTGGGTTTCCTTTCTCTTTTTTTTGTTTACCTGAACTTATTTATCTTACTCTTTTTTTTTCTTTTACGAGACCACATTGGCTGAGACATTTAAAATACAAAATGGTAATTAGGAGTGTTTGAGGCAGCTCCAGCCGGCTCTGGAATACCTCCCAAAAGGCAGGCTGACATTTTCACCCCCTAAGAATCACTGCTTGGATGCAGTAGAGAGCATCCAACCTTGATTCCACCCACCATTTGATTAAACAACAGAGGAGCTGCAAATAGTAAAAGTCACTTCTCTTGGACCAGCTTCGACTGACAGCAAACACAAGAAAAGAAAGTAATGAAAAAGTAGATTATGAATTAGTATAAAAACAACTTATCAAATGGCATTTCTCAGAGTGAGCATCTAATTGGTCAATGAGCCTTCTAAATGTATAAATGGTATTAGTTTCTCCAGAGAAGGGTATCATGAAGGCATTTGAAACAGTTTCATTCTCATTTAGAATCGTGCCCGAGTAAGGCCTGAGATAAGCAGCCACCTACCTGCAAAGCTTTAAACAGGCACAGGTTACACGATGACTACGAGCTTGAGATATTGCTGGGACCAGATGACAAAACATATAAGTCATGATTCCTGACTCCTGGGAGTTTGTAAGGTCATCCAGGAGATGAAAGTTGTTGACCTGGAACAACTAAGTAGAAAATGCCAAGTCATATATGATTATATATCATTACAGGTCTATACATAGCTAGCTATCATTATATATAGATAAATGAAGATACACAGTCAAAATGAGCATATATGAGTATATATAGGGGTGGGCAAAATTAGGTTAACAGTTGTTCATATGGTAAATAATAATACAAAAATAAACTATGTTTCAGCTACTTGAAACTGTCAGCCTACTTTTACCCACCCCTGCCTGTATATACGTGTGTGTGTATGTGTGTGTGTATATGTGTACATGTTTATATATATATATATACACACACATTGCACTTAGATTGTGTGTTTTTTTAATGGAAATTATAGATCATACAAGGTATCAAAATCAAATCATCTAGAACCTCTGCACCCCAATGTTCATAGCAGCACAATTCACAATAACCAAGAATTGGAAGCAACCAAAGTGCCCAACAGTAAATGAGTGGATTAGAAAACTGTGGTACATTTACACAATGGAATGCTATGCAGCAGAAAGGAAGAAGGAGCTCCTACCCTTCACAACAGCATGGATGGAACTGGAGAACATTATGCTAAGTGAAATAAGCCAGGTGGTGAAAGACAGATACCATATGATCTCACCTATAAGTGGAACCTAATCAACGAAATAATCAAGCAAACAAAATATAACCAGCAACATTGAAATAAAAAATAAACTGAAAGTAACCAGAGGGGAGGAGGGAAGGGGATGACAGGAAAGGGAGGGGAAGGGTCATCAAGGAACACGCATAAAGGACCCATCGACAAAGGCAAATGGGGGAAGGATTAAGGGTGAGAGGTGGGGGTGGGTGGGGCTGGGGAAAGTGGTGGAGGGGAAAATATTGACAAAAACAAAAACAAAACAAACAAAAAAAGTGGTCAGGGGGATGTTGGGAGCACTGTGGGAAATTAAGAAACTGAAAAACTGGTGTGTGCAGCCCATGGACATGGACTAAGAGGTGTGAGGATGATGGGATGGGGTGCAGGGCAGAGGGAATAAGAGGAGGAAAAATGGGACAACTGTAATAGCATACTCAATAAAATATACCACCACCCCCAAAACAGAAGTAAGGTCTACACAAGTGCTTTCATAAATGATCCCTCAAAAAAGAAAACCCACAGATCCTCAAAAATCCCTGAAATGCATGTATTTCTAAATTTCAGGAAGCTGGTTTTTATAAGTCTCTCAAAATAGTCCAAAAGCATAATGCCTAAGTTCAAGTAAAGTGGATCTTTGTGAGGCCAGACAATGGGAAACAGATTCACAACTTTGTTATAGTCTTGATTAACCCAAGGAGAAATTTAGAAATGTTTTCCAAACTGTGGATTGTCACCTATTAGTGAGTCATAAAGTCACTTTACTGAATCAGAACCAGTATTTTAAAAGAAAGAAATAGAAGAGAATGTACTATAACATCACATTTTATGGCATTTAGTAAAGGCACTCTGTGCGATGTATGATTGCATGCATGTGTATACATGTGTGCACATATGATCATGATGTAAGATTTTTCTTGTTGTGTTATTGTAACAAAAACATTGAAAGTCTCTGAATTTAAAGAGGAAAAATTGATTTTTTTCAGGCTTTTATATATAGAAAGGAGTAGAAGATTTGAAGTTATAATGTGCCAATAATAGATGACATTTATTGAACACATTGTCTTATTCAGGCCTTATGTTATGCACTGCACATGTAAGATCTAATTTAATTTTTTAAAACAGTACCATGGGGTTGGAGTTGTGAATAGTAACAACTATACTGCAATTAGAAAACACAGGATAAGAAAAGCTCGTTAACTTGCCAAAGATGTCTACGTTTGCCCTTGGAAGAGTCAAAACTGAAGCCTAGATAAGGTGACCTCTGGACCTGTGCTTTGAACTATTATGCTATAATATTTTTAGAGAAAATATATTCTGTGTGGTCATTTAAGGGCTAGTTTATAAGCTTTAATTATTGCTTGCACTAGTCGTCAACATTTCTGCTCATTTTTTGCTCTGCAGTGTTTCAGATCACCCCTTCCCAGCCACAGTTCACAACACTCATTTCATGTTAAAACTACAGAAGATGCTTTTATCAAGCCTACCCCTCTTCTCTGATTTAGCCCAAGTGTAACGGGAGTTTTTTCTCTAGACTCATTGTAATGTTGTCACTCTCTAGTAATAGAATTGAATTTTTTAACTGCCTCTTTTATCCAATCAAAATACCATGAGAAAGTTACTTAAATTTTATGAGTGCAATCTGCTCCTCTGTAAGTAAGAATAATACTGTTTCACAGCATTGAAAGGATCAAAAGAGATAATATATGTGAAACAATTAATACATTGCCTCGAAAATGATATGGGTCCAGTAGATTTGAACTGCATCTATAGAATATAATGCATATATTTAATAATAATGTATTCAACAAGTATTTTCAGTGCCTATTCTTAATGATTTATTAGCCTAATTGAGTTTCGAAACAGGTCTCTACCAATTTCCCCTTCTTCTTACCTCTTTCGGTTTTTATTTCCAAATCTATTAGCTGATCTCCAAATCTGAATTTATTATTCTTGACTTTGACCTTTGACATGTGTAATACCTCTAGACTGACATTTGTTTTTTTTACAGTGGTTCATGGTTCTTTTCATTCAAACGCTATCCTGAATTCAAAGCCTTCACAAAAACTTCCCAGTTAATCTTCAGCAATTATAACAATTTCATTGTGTATGTCTGTGGAGTTTGTCTTAGCTCTAATTACATCCCTATGTGCTGAAAGCCATGAAAATATTTCTGTGGCTATAGTTTTGGTAAAGCTTATCCAACTCTTACATTAGACCTGAAGCTCCCAGAGGAGAGCTGTGTTTATTAATTATTTATATTTTTAGAGGCCTCTAACAGTTCTCTAAACAGCAGAACTATCCTTTATAATTATCAAGCCCTTTGGCATTTTTGTAATGGTCTTTCTTGAGAAGGATATAAACAGTATCACAAATTCCCATTTTCATTATTGAA
The DNA here is from genome assembly GCA_004026545.1 of Mormoops blainvillei. Classification (NCBI taxonomy): domain Eukaryota; kingdom Metazoa; phylum Chordata; class Mammalia; order Chiroptera; family Mormoopidae; genus Mormoops; species Mormoops blainvillei. The sequence goes on from PVJD01003127.1 coordinate 94,481, forward strand.
CCACCAACAAAGACTGATTTTATTTTCAGGGAACATATTCTGATATTCTTCCTGAGACTCCTTTATCACATTACACCATCCTAAAAAGCATGCCTATGTCCCCTTCTCCAGCAAGGGAATGGCACATAAAATGGCATGGAACTTTTATTGATTGTATTGATACATAGTCTAATTTTTATTATTAGGTATTTTGTGATTTTTTTTTATGAAGCCATGACACAAGGTTGAATGGAAAGCATGAATCTCAAGAGGCTTTAGTAATATTATCTTGGCTCAAAAAGAACATCATGTTTATTGACTATTTCTCTAAGCAATAGAAAAGTTTTTATTGGATAGTGAATACTTTCAATGTTGCATTTTATATTTGTAGGGTTAAAAAGGTTATATGCAAAATAAATCTGGCAATATCAGCTTGGCTCAGTCCCGTTCCATAAACCTCAGCTCACGTAAAGCTACAAGATTGATTTCTCAATATTCAGTTTCTCAGTGGAGCAAATAGTCAAGACATGCATTAGTCTTTGCTCTTTAAAAAAGGCATTAGCATTTGCTCCTTCATGGATAATGATATTGGCTAGAGCCTCAATTTGCCTTGGATTTTCCCATTTTTTCCATGCCCCACATTATCTCCATAGTCAATGAGACTTTACCGTGTGGAAGAGTCACAGCACCCTAGAACAGAACATGAATCCATTAGAGCAAAAAAAAAAACACACACCAAGGTACTTCATAAACTACACGGCTTAATTTTGCCACCTGTCAGGTAACACTCCCACTGAGATCAGAGGGAGGCTGGTTCAGCTGAACAGAGTAAAATGCACTACAACCGGCATGCAGACATAACAATACTATAATCCCTGCCTGAACACTGGAATCTAGCTACTTCTGATTTGGATGAAGACACATACCAACACTGCACAACAGGTGAAAGAGAGAAAGGGAACACTATTTTCAGTGTTATTTCAGTATATTTTGTACTGTGGGCTGTAAAATGCCGGGGGAGGTTTGTTCCTTCTCAGCACAATATAAAATCGGAAACGAACACGTTTGAATGCAATTTGCTAGAGGCAAAGTGTATCGTTAGAACATATTATTCTAGAATTATCATTTGTATATAGTTTATATGTAACACCTTAGGTTGTTAGATGCAGCTTATTTGTGCGCACTTCATTCAAAAGCAATCACTGTTTCTTTTAAAGGCTAAACTGTGCAGTAGCCGCTGATGACTTCACTATTTTTGCATATTTGTAAATATATACATTTATATATTTAAAAAATGCTGCAGCCTTACAGTAACAGGACACCCAAAGCAGCAAGGAACCAGTGATCACAGCTGTCTTGTCTCTCCTCCAGGGGTTTTGCCTCTGTCTGTTTCAGCTGCAGCCTCATCAGCTGCTAGGGAAGCAAAAGGGGGGGAGGGAATGCTATCCAGCTGAGGCGGCAGCTGCCACCACCTCGCCTGTGCCCTCCAGCTTTCTAATCACAAGGTGGAAATTTTTCAAGGGGAAGTTTACTGAAAAAGTAGAAGTAAAACAAAACAAAGCCCCCAGTGAAAGAAATAACTATAAAGAAACAGACATGTTTCCAGAGAATAACTCTTTTAATTCTTGAACTCTGTGTACAGAATGGCACTGCTGGCTCTGACCTGGGCCCGACAAATCACACCTCTCTCTGCACCCAAGGTCCTATCTGATTAAGCTACACACACTTTAGCTCCAAGTCAATTTGTCTTGGCCCGATATTAGATCTGGAGTGATTCTTGGAAAATTCTTTATCCTATGCTTCACCTCCCCTGCCCGCCCCGCCCCCAGCCCCCACCAACATGGGGACTCTGAATATTCTCCATTAACTCAGAGAATTAATGCTGTACAGCTGCTGGATTTTACTTGCACTTGAAGCAGCTCCTCTGGCTCCTGGATCCGATAGAGGAGAGGGAGGCCTTTTCTGGCCCAGTGCTTTTTCTCTAGGCCTTAGAGCATTTGGAATTGATGCGTGGCACCAGCCTTTATTTTGCCAGATAATTTCAAAACGTCTAAAATTCTTGCTTTGTTGTTGACCCATTTAGGACTTGCTTCTGAAGCAAGTTAATAATCCAATAGGTAACCTGGGTTTAATCCATAGCTTAAATTCCCTTTCCTCACCTGAATATTTTAGCTGTCACCTGACCTTGTCGTCAAGATTCACAGTCCCAGGCACAATAGTTAACATGTGTTTCTTATATCAGACCTCACACAGACTGTTGGATCTTCCAGCGAGATCTTTATTCTTTCTTGAAAAATGCTTCCCACTGTGACCACTTCTGCAGGTTTTCTCAGGTGATCCATTTAAGCCTCTGCCCTGGATTTGACTCACCGTAATTCATAGCTTAAAAAAGAAACAAATAATAAAGAATGTCATTCTCAAATTTATTTTTTCTTTTCAAATTAAACTGTGACCTGTTGAAACGTAAGATTTAGAAAGTAGAAAGCTCAATGCAAGTGTGAAATGAGAAAGATCCCATAAGGCAGCTAATGAGAGTTATAGGCAAATTTTAATACTTTATAATGGTACCTCACCCAAAGTATGTGAGCCCTTGATGTGTAAGATTACACTCACCATTTTAGTTCAAGAAAGGCTCCTTTTCTTCACCGCATTATTTTTGTCCACGTATAAAGTTAGACAAGAGTTAGACTTAAGTCCTGGGAATGGTGTTTGTAGCATTGCAGTCTTTCATAATCTATACCCAATCACAAATTCTATTATTACTATTATTATTGGTAGTAACCCTAATGGCTTCCCTTATTAATCCTTTTAACTTCAGCCTACTTACTATGACATTAGTCCTGGCCTTCCTGGTGCCTCCTAGACATTTTCCCTGACCTTGTTTTGTCCCTTATTTTATTCCGTATACTCTACAATTTAATATTTTTAAAAACTGTTTTTATATTGTTTCTATAGTTATCTCCATACCCCAATGGATTATTTGCAAATTATTTCAACTGAAATTCACTACCTGGTTTTTGCCTTTGTTATGTTTGTCCATATGCACTATACTGTCCAAGTTATATTATTTGTGACTCTTCATAACCTGGAACAAAACACCTTTCCAATTTGTCTCCCAGGTTTCTTTTATCAAACCCTTTTATATTTCTGTCCACACGCATCGTTCCTCGTCTGTACAGGGAATTTTCCTACCTTTGCTCTCATTATTTATCCTAACATAAATGCCATCCTTATCTCAACATGCACAAATCTTAACCCAGCCAAAAGTAAACTCTTTATCTTCAGATAATAAGGATAAAAATCTTATCTTACTCCTCTTTGTATTCCATGTGCTTAGCAGAGTACATACATATACGAGGTTATTGAAATGAAATAGGAATAAAGTAATGCATAAACACACAAATTAACATGAAAGCTCTTTTGACTCCTTAACCGATTCCTGAGCATACCACTTTTATTTCTCAATCTTTTCTCGGGTTCTTATTTTATGCCCTGCCATTCTTAATCTTCTTGAGGGCTAACTCAAGGCCCATTACTTTATAAAGCCTTTTCTGACTAGGATTCATCTTTTTCCTTCCTTGATTTCTCATAACTAACAGTCATACCACACAACCTGGTCCTTGATTATGTACTCTCTTTTATGGTTTTTTAATTATTTCAAAGTACGTAAATCTCATCTGCCCAAATTTATGACTCTGTACGTTCTCTACGCCACACAAATCTGTCACAGTGCTAGGCCTACCAAGGGAACCAGTTGCTGAGATGGCCCTCCAGCTGAATGAAGTCAACCTTTGAACTTTAAAAATTGTAATGTTAACTTTGCCAACCAACTGAGAGTATGGTTGCCAAAGCATGTGGTTGATTCTTTCTTCTGCAACAGACAATAACAGCACTCTAGACTCTAGTGACAGTGTCCTTGTCCTTGAAGTGACTCCTAATTGGATTTTTTATGTTTTTAATTGCTGGGCTGGTAGCAGCAGCATTGTATGGTGGTCAGGGGCATTGCTTCCAACTGCTAGTTCAGCTTCTCTCTCCTTCATTAATGGCATTGATGTGTGAGTACTCTTGGTCAAGTTACCCAACTTTAAAGCCTGTTTCTTTGTTTTTATAAATAGGGTATACTAAGTGCCTGGCTGTTGTATAGATACAATTTATAAAAAACACTTAATATTGCCTGGCTCATGGTAAAAATTAAATATTAGCTATTTTTATTACCTAAAATAGCCTTAAGACTATTTATTGTAATAAAAACAGGTGTTTATTTAATGAGAGTCATGTTTTGTCATACTCTATAGAACTATTGCTGAAATTACTACATGATAATTTTTAAAAGATAAAAAGGACCTTCTTAGAACTTTATAAAAATAATGTTTCCATCTTTAGGAAATTGTAGATTATGATAATTATAATGATTATTAAAAATATGGTAGGTTATGTTTTATCATATAATAAAAATTACACTTTATTCTTTCATTTTTCTTTGGTTTTCTGAAAGTTCAGAATTAAACTTATGATTACACACTTTATCCACATCAACTGGAGAGACTGATATATACTTAACTTCTCATTCATCAACATGAATTTATGGTTGTATTGTTTTTAATCTAACAACCTTGTTTTCATTTGTCTCAACATTTCTTTTAAATAAATAGACTGCTTTAAAAAAAAGTAAATAATTAGTGAGTTGAGTCTTAGCCTGTCAGAAGCTAGCCATTTAATTATTTTTAAAATTTATTTTTGAAAAGGTGATTAGAGATGAAATATTCATGTAGAAAAAATTAAAGTATAATGCCATAAAATAAATTCCTCTTTACTCTTGTTCCCACACACCTAGTCTCTGCTACACAATCACAAATAACAATTTAGTTAGTATGTCCATGAATGTTTTCAAATTTTCTTGATGTATATATAGAAACAAACATGAATATATATTATTTGATACATTTTACATAAAAACCTAGAATATCCTGCATAATGCATTGCATGTTGCTTTTTTTTAATCTGAAATATTTTTCTAGAGAAAAATCTCTATATAAAAATATCAATGTATGCAAAACTAGTATATTCATCTTTACAGCTACACATTATTTCACTCTATGGATTTCCATAATTTATTTAACCAGTCTAGTTAGGTAGTTAGGTCGATTACAGTTTTGTATTATTATAAACAACCATATAGTGAGTAACCTCATACATAAGTCTTTTTGTATGTGCATATAGATCTGTAGGATATTCTCTGAATTAATCCTCTGTGTCAACGAGTATATTTATTTATAATTTTGATAAGTATTACCAGGAAGCCTTCAATGGAAAAACATGCAAGAATATATGAAAATGTCTATTTCAGCAGATTCACCAAGGTATTATATTATCAAACTTTTGGATTTTGATAGGTTGACAGGCCTTTTTTTTTTTTTTAAAGATTTTATTTATTTATTTATTTTTAGAGAGAGGGGAAGGGAGGGAGAAAGAGAGGGGGAGAAACATCAATGTGTGATTGCCTGGTACAGGCCCCCCACTGGGGACCTGGCCTGCTACCCAGGCATGTGACCTGTTGGGAATCGAACCAGTGACCCTTTGGTTCGCAGGCCGGCACTCAGTCCACTGAGCCACACCAGCCAGGGCTCATAGGTTTTTTAAAAAAATCTCTCTGTATATTTAAATGTGATTTGCATTTCTTTTTAATTACCTGTCTGTATACATGGCCCCTGCTCATTTTTCTGTTGAACTGTGAGCCTTTTTCTTATGAATGTCTGGGAGTCATTATTATTAGAGATTCTTGCTTTTTGTGATGAGTTGTAAGTATTTTTTTTCTAGTTTATCATTTGTCTTTTCAGATGCATTTCTTTTTAATTTTAAAAAGTTGCAAAATTGGTTGTTATTGGCTAACACACAGTTAGGAACAGTTCTGATGAATTTATCTAAAGGAGTTCTACTGTGGAACAGCCGCATTTTTATCTAAGTTGCATGAAGCCTCAGGGTTCCAAAAGGCATGACTATGGAGTTTCTGGAAATGCAGCCTGTTAACAGTTTAAATGTTAAAAATGCATGTGTTCCATCTTCATCAGGCCAAGCCACAGAGCTATACCCAGTGGTGTGATATCACCACATGAAGATATATAGAAATTTACACAAGCTGAAAATATTGTAAAGAAACCTCTGAACTATTATTGGAGAAGGGATTTTAGATCTGCTTCATCTCAAATACTCTACTTTTGTGTTTAGATGTTCCTAATATTTCTCTAGACCAGCAGATTACTTTCTTTAAAATATTTCTGCTTCCTCCCCCGACCCCTGCCCCTACCCCGGCCTTGAGGGGAACTTCACGAGGAGCACTAAAGGGAGACTCTGTGGTTGAACATGGATGCAGGGGATGGTATACCTCAATTCCTCTGTGTCCCTCTCATCCCTAGTCTATCTACTTTATCATCCCATTTCTAGCAGCAACTGACTCACTCGGGATGACCCTGAGACCCCACTGATGCAGTTCCAAAGTCATGGTTCTGGTCTACCTTGTAATCCTAAGAATGATGTATTACCAACATTTTTGTTTAAAGTAGTTGGAAACTATTTTTGCTTGTGCATCCCTAAATCTGCTCTACCCTTTCTTAATGGAAATTCTTCCTTAGGTATAATCTAAATTGCACATTCTGTATCATTACCTTCTTAATCTATTTTTATTAGGAATGGAAATAGTATCTTTATGGTGATCAGGTTCCTAATATTTCTAGAGGTTTGGTGGGAGAATCTTGAAGATGACCACACACTGCTCCCAGCAATGAGGAAGTCACCTCTTCAGTATCTCTAGCTTAAATTCTCATCATCTGATCACACAGAATTAACTGCCCACAGGAGTGTCTCCCCTTTCACTCCAGGTCTTGCTGTTGGAAAGTTTCTTCTCATATTAGGTCTTTCTGTGTCTTCTACTCATGGAGCAACCCTTGGCTCTCTAGAGCTACACAGAGTAAGATTCACTAGTCTTCAGTAAAGACAAATATTTAAAGGAAGTTATCATATCTTCCTTCCACCCAATTCTCCAATTCTCTATTTTCCAAAGTAAATTTGTGTTGTTCCTTCCAATGCATTTCAAACAGGGGAGGCTTCTCACGTTCCTCATCACTGTCCTCTAGACTCACGCCAAAGCGTTGCCCACTCCTTTAGAAAAAGAAGCAGTGTCAAAGGAACACAACACTGTACATAGGGACTGGCTGGTGCAGAGATCATGATATCGGTAAATCCCTGTGGTCTAGCTAGTACCTTTTCTGTCCTTTTCTTATTTTACCCTCTTTGAGTTTTTAATTTGCCTTGAAATCTGAATCATCCAAATTTTTCATGAAGCAGTGCATAAGTTTTAATCCATATAGACTTAAGGCATCCCAGCATTTGAAACTAGAAGGGTAACTAGAAGGGTAGTGATCATTTAGCGCAACTGCTTTATTTTACAGAACGAACAGAGCAGGAGAGGCTTCTAAAATGTTCACATCTTCCTTAACAGCTGCACGCCATGGAGCATTCCGAAGAATTGTAGCGGTGTGTCCTTTGACAGCGCCTATAGTAGCCCACTCCCCCAGTGCCATGTGTGGGAGGTGGAATAATGACCCTCTGAACATGTCTACATCTTGAACCTTAGTATTTGTCACTATGTTACCTAAAATGGCAAAAGGGACTTTGCAGATATGACTATGGTTCTAAATCTTCAGGTGGAAAGATTATCCTGGGTTATCCAGGTGGCCCAACCTAATGACATGATTCCCTGAAAGGGAAGAACCTTTATGGCTGTGCTCAGAGGAAGGTGGGAAAAGGAGAAGCATCAGAGATACACAACCTCACTAACTTGGAAAGTAAAGCAAGGGGGACAAACGTCAGGGAGTGAGGACGATATCTAGAAGCTGGAAAAGGCAAGGAAACGGATGCTCCCCTCGAGTTTCCATAAAGGAATGCAGCCCTACCGACAATGTGATTTTAGCCCAGTGAGACCCATGTGAAGTTTCTCACTTATAGAATTCTAAGAAAATTAATATGTGTTATATAAACCATGAAGACTGTGATAATTGTTATAGCAGTAATAGAAAATTAATATACCAGAAAAGCCCAAATAATAAACCAAATGTATTCACAGCTTTTAAAGACTCAAACATTAAATATATGCAGTACGTGCAAAGTATTATGGAGCCAAACTGGCTTTGTTTGATAGCCATTTCCTCATAATGAAACAGGCCCTTTCAGAAATTGCATTAATAACTCAGGGTACCATTTAGTCATTATTGCTTCAGTGTGTTAGCTGTTACCTTGATGATGATGACCTAAATCTCTTTAGTCACTCCCAGGAAATTGCTCCTTTACTGGGAAAAGTATTCATTTAGATTAATCTCTCATATCGTAACTTTTAGAAAGCATGTTTGGAGAGTGTTTGGGAACCCTTCTCTTTTTCACATCTGGACTCACACGTGTTCGCTTCCATAATGAATGCCAACTTCTTCTAAGTAACTATGTTTCTAAACCAAGTTAGAGCTCTGTTAATTTAGTAAATGCTTGGAGACAACACCATTTTTCCTGAGAATTAAGAAACGAGCAATGGAGACTGCTTTAGGGCCTTTTGCCAAGCATGTAGTTTCACTCATGCACCGCCAACTGAGCACTCCTCTGTGGGCTCACAGCAGAGATGTGGTGATGTTTCATGGCCTCAAGCTGCCTTTCAAAGAAAATAATTCTTACTAGTTATTGAGTAATTATTTTGTGCTAGTTAACAGGCAAGTTTTGGAACATTTATTTCCACATCTGATCATTAGAACTATAAGAGGAAGATATTATGAAACCCTCTACAGATGAGGAAACTGAGACTCAGTGAGAATAAGTCACTTACTCAGGTTTGCAGAATTTATGACTGCTGAAATGGGCCCCCCACTATTGGCTGGTCTGATCCCAGAGCGTGTGTTCATTCCATTTCTACCTGCTGCTTCCACATCAGTGTTTACCAATCATGTCTTTGTGGATTATCGTAGGTCTATATATTTCACCATTTCAGTCTCTGAAAATTCAGCAATGTTTACTGAATGGTTGGATGCATGCAGAAAGGAATGGAATCTTGAAGCATAAAGAGAGCTAATAAAGAACTTGTGCTTGGTCTTCACAACAGCATCTGGAAAAATTGGGATTTAAAAGAAGTCATTATGAAGAACTAATGAAGCTAAAAGAGAAGTGAAGTAAAAAACAAAACTACAACAACAACAACTATTTTTAAGGCACATAATTTTTTACATGTAATTTTAATACCTGGATTTTACCCTGTGTCCTCCAATCCTATAATCACACATATAAGCGCATGCATGCACACACACACACACACACGTGGTTACTGATTTGTTTGGAAGTACAGTGCATGCCTCTGTGAGATGGCCAATTCCTTGCTCTACCCAGAGGAAACAAATAAGAAGTTTTCTAGGGCAGAGGAAGAAGAGAAAAATCTATGTGTAGCGTGTGTAGGATTTAGCATTAACTTTGGAGTCGTCCTTGACACATTGGTGAAACACTAAGCTGCTATAAGTTTTGTGTGGCAGGAGAGCTTTAGAGATCTTTTTAAAAAAAGATACTGAATTGAAACTTCTTAATGCTGTGTTTTACAAACTGTTTATTTGTTTGATTGATTTTTAGCAGAACTATACCCTTTTTAGACAGTTTAATCAGAAGCTAGTACATGAAACAGACAAAAGGGGAAGAACTGCTTTGAACGAAATAGAGACCCAGGCCCCCTATTCTCAGTTTCAGTCCCCAAGCCATGCCCACTGAAACCTGAATGCTCTGGAAAGCCCAGTGTAAAAACTGCCATGTTGACGGTTTTATCTCTTCTTGGAATTCTTCAAACTACAATGAACCAGTTGGAAAGTGTTGTGTAGAAATTACTAAAATATGATTTTTTTCATTTGAATCATATAAATGTATATATATTTCATTAGCATAAATCCTTGATATTTCCAAGGTTTTTCATGTTATGAAAATATTTTTTCCTGAGATTCTAGGAATCAAAGTGAGATGGCTGCTCCCAGATAGCTGCAGCCTGGTACACCTGGAGATTTTTAGGATGTGGGCCCTGTATGTTATATAATGTGCCTGATATGTAGACCGGGTGCACACAGAGGAGGAGGGGTCCTATTAGTTTGGAAGTTCTCAGTACACATTTGTTGGTTGGATGGTTGGGGTCAGAATCATTGTTCTATGGTGAAAAACATCAAGAGTCAAGTTCAACAGTGAATATATAGCTTTAGAAGAAAATTATAATTGGCATGGTTTTCCACCCTTTCATTATTTGTTCAATACTGAAATAATGTGATAGGGTATAAGATTTTTAGCTATAACTTTTAAGGATTGGCTTAATGCTAGAAAATATGAGATACCCTCTAGCTAATTTTAACCACTGTTTATTGAGCTGTTTCCAAATATCAAAAAAAAACATGCAATGGCTTATTAGGCACTGTATCAATTCTTACTGTAAACTTGACAGAAAGTATAATTATTATATCTATTTACAGAAGAGAAAACAAACTAAAAGTAGTCCAGGGACATGTTCAAAGTCTCCCAGTTTGTAAATGTTGAGGCTGGGATGGGAGGTCAAGTCTTCTTGGCTCTGCAGGCCTACCCTCTATTGTCTCCCTGATGAGTTACCACATGATTTGTGACTAACTCAGTGTTCTCTTTTGACTTGAGCTATGCTGAGAATTACAGGTATGCCAAACAACAGTGAAAGCAAAGCCCAGTCCATTCAAAGAGCTCTTCTAGACCTTTATTACAAGGAAAACTTATTCTAGTTTATTCCAACCACGGGGAAAGGCCTAGATAGTGGTTAGCCCATTGCTTACTGTTTCTCTCTCCAACCTTACACACTCCTTTTCTAGAGCCCAGAACTGTTTCCACTGGGTTCTAATGAAAATTCTGATACACCTTCTTAATGGACCTTGGAACTAGACTGTTGGACAAAGGGATGTGGCACTCTTTATTTGAAAATCCAGCTGCGGTTTGCCTTCATTCAACCCCTTTGCAGGGAAAACATCTATGGCATATTTCTACCACTCTCTGTGCTGTTTCCATGGGTGAGGACACTGCCCCCAAATTGCATCGAAACATCTTTAACTACTGTTGCAGCAGGATTGTGATGGTGGTGAGGGTAGTTTTGGGAGGCCCAGGGGAAGACGGTCGTGCCTGTTAAAGAAAAATGGCAACTGAAGAGGTCCCCAAAGACGTTCCTAAAGAGACAGCTGCCCATTGTGCTCTCTGATGCCTGCGTGAAAGAGTGGGGGCCGGCATTACTTAAAGAAGTGAACTCTTGAGACTAGTACATTCCCATAGCATTACATCACTGTGGAAGAAAAACATGCCCACTGGAGCCAAGCAAAACTAGGTACTGCCTTTCAGATTCCATGTTGATACTTACTACCTTGAAATTGGGGCAGAGTTTATCAAGCCAATGAAAGAATGAGAATGGTGACTTTCACATTATTTAAAAGTATCACACTCATGAAGCCATCAAACAGAAGAAAAGAAACTACGAGTGTACAAGATAATCCCAGGAAGCATGGCCTTGTTACTTTTTCCTCCCCTCTACCTCTGCAACAATCACCAAGATTTCTCTCCTCTGCTTTTGCATCCTGGAGAGCACATGGGAGGTGAGCAATCTGTTGTGGTACCCTAGGACTGTGAGACTGCATCGGATAGGGCAACGTGAGTGGTGGGAGGAGGCCAGGATCTGAGATGCATCTTGCAGCGTGTTTCAAGTTTGGAATTTTACTGTGCTTTGCCCAAAGGATAAAAGGTCTTCCCTTCTGCAGGCATAATAAGCTGTCTGTCCATAACATCTAAATCCATGTTTGAACTCAAACCCCCTTGGTCTCCCTTTGCCGCTACCCGTCCTCCATTTTATTTTAATAAGCTTTGTAAAGTCTTTTGTCCATCTTGTTCTATGGACTTCCTCCTTATCAGGGACAATCCCTTGCCTCCTTTGAACCACACGAATGTTTGCAATGCTTCCTGGAACTGGCCTCCTTGCCTGACTGCAGTTAGTACAAACACTGCCTGTACCTATGGTAAGCTTCCTAGGTCCCTGGCTTCTCATTTATGACAGGCTGAAAAGACAAGTTAGAAAAGCGTTCCTTTAAATGAGATGCTGGCTAAGCTAAAATAGCAGCAGAAATGTAATGGTATTTTTTATACAGATCGGCAACAGGCTAATGGGCAGCCTAGTTTTGTCTTTTTTTTTTAACTTTTAATTTTATTTCTCAAGATTTGAATTGTTGCAACTTTTGAAATTCAGGCTGTACTCTGTTCCTATTAAGGGCTAACAAAGAACTTGCTTAAGGCCCAGGAGTTACTGGGAATGAAAACACATTTTCAACTTGTTTTAAAGAAGAAAATAAAACAGAAAACAAAAGAAAAATGACACTTTTAAGAAACAATGTATACTTGGTTCTTCAGAAAAATCACTTTAGCAATGATTAGGACAGAAATTACTGGAATAAACTGAATTGCAGGCAAGAGGCAGTTACCTATTTTTAGGATCCATGGGGAGGGAAATAAAAAAACATTGTGGAAACACCTGTCACGGCATATCCTTTTAAGAAAAAGAGATCTCATTTGAAATTGAGGTTTCTGAGTTACAAAATTTCTCGCAAATCAGTTCTCTAATAATGATTTGGACATAGACATTGGCTCAGAATTTCTATAGAAGGTAGCTGTGGTTTTTGAAGCCACCATTTAAATCATAGAAGGAGTGGCCAAGAAACAGAACCTGGGCCAGGACTGACAAGACGCCACTTTCCCTTCTTTAACAGAGATAGCCAGATGTTAAAAACAAAGCAATTAACAGAAAAACAAAAATAAGCAAAAACACTGGGAGAGGTAAGAGAGCTGATAGAGAACAACTTTTTTCCCTGCTCTCTTTTCATTGCATTTGCTCCAACTCTAAAATGGCATCAGATCGCTGGCAGAAGGAGACAGCTCTCGTTTAACATGGAGGTAGAGTGAGAATAGTTTTCTTTGAGTGGATGGGCTTATAGTGTTGGATTTATGGCCGAGTGTTTTAATTATTTTATTCTAATAATTATTCATTTTTATTTATAATGAGGTGAGATTATTCTGTCCAAGTTCTACATCTTTCAAATGTGAGGAACTGCTTGTTCTTTTGTAGGAAGAATAATATGAACAGACTAATGATGAACCAGTCTTTCCGGAGGGAGCTAAGAATCTAGGCTCTTTTCAAAATAATAACAAGAATGGACAGTTTTTGATGAAGAGAAACAAGGCTCTGACACAGGTGATGAATGTATGGGATCATGGGACCTTTCTCCATGGAGTTCTCCACCAGAGAGAATGAGAGGCAATTCTGGACATCTAATTATGTCAAATCTCTGCTGACTGGAGCACCATTGACTCTCAGGCACCTGTTGGTCAAGCATCCTCTGGGATGGGGTTTGCAAGAGCAGTTTTTCCTTGTGTACCAATTGAGAATCTCATTGAAGATCCCCAAAGTGAAAATTTTTCTGGAACCGTCCTATGCCTTTTATGGATTTTTTTTTTTGAGAGTGTATTTCTGGGCCACCACTATTTACCTGTTTCTGTTGCAATTCCTTCCAAAGGGAGGGCTGAGAAAGGCTGTCTTTTTGAAGGGCTTTCAGTCAACATTTGGGTGATCTATTCTGCTATTGTATACTCCCTGGAGCACTCAGTTTTTAATTTTTATATCTGAATTGTGAAATGCCATCACTACCAGCTACTGCCAGAGTCTGGGGACATTCATACTGATGTTCACAATGGCAGCAAATGCAGCTGCAGGATGATTTAAGGATGAGAATTATCAGGGATACATCAGAGTAAATAAATCCACTATCCAATTTGCTTACTTTTTCAGCCCAAATTTTAAAGGGGCTTTTTTTTTAAAGAAGAAAAATTGCCCTTGCTGGTGTGGCTTACTTGATTGGAGCATCAACCTGTACAACAAAAGGTTGCCAGTTCTATTCCTGGTCAGGTCACATGCCTAGGTTGTGGGTTACTCTCCGGAGGGGTTACCTAGGAAAGGTATTCCATTGAGGTGCACATGTGAGAGGCAAATTGATTGTTTCCCTCTCTCATTGATATTTCTCGCCCTCCCTGTGTCTCTTCCCCTCTCTCTAAAATCAATAAGCATGTCCTCAGGTGAGGGTAAAAAAAAAAGAGAAATTAACATGATTTTAGCCCAGTAAGTCTAGCAGAGAAACATTTTCTTCTCTTCCCAGGGACACTCACCACTCATCATCACTTGAATGATTTGCATGGGCTGAGCCAGCAACGTGTGTGAGTTTCAGCACCAAATGATATAAACAGAAAATATGGGAGGATCAGGGCTGGAGGGCGGGGGAGGGTGGGGAGAGAGAAAGAGAGAGAGGGAAAGTAAGGGCAAATCCGGACAGGATATGAGTTTCCTTGTACTTTTATACTTTGTCATAACCACGTCAATGTACAGAAGGCAAACTAATGCTTGTGATATTTGGGAACCATCTGCTGAGCCCGAGGCAAATTTCACGTTAAATCCCAATTTCAGTTGTGACCTAAAAATGAGGAGAAATGCTGTGGTTCTGAGTGAATTCGCTCTGAATGTCTTATCCCTACCCTCAACAATTGTGAAGTGATGCTCATAAGATGGGGATGTAAATGGAACAAAAGCTTTGGGAGTCAAATGCAGAGTTCTTAGTCCCCCCATTACCACTCCAAGATTTGCTCAGCTGCAGTGTCCACAAACCAGGCTAAAGCCCTGATATGAGGAGTGATTGCAAATCTGCTCGACCAGCTCTGGCTCAGTGGAGCAGACCTTTGCTTCTTTTTCTATTTTCAAATATAAATCCCCTTCACAGTTTGATTTTTCACCAGAAACAAAGATTAGGAATCCTCGTGGCATGAGGGGAAATCCAATGATCGTTTTTCTTCAGGAGAAAAATGAAATAAAAAACAACGAAGAAATGAAGGTCAAAGTAGACTTGGTTCTAAATTCCCTTTCAATGCAACATACAGATCACGTGTCATAGAAATATATACTTAGAATCTATATGATCTTATTAAGTGATATCACCCCAATAAGTATAATAAAACAATTTTAAATAAATAAATAAATAAATAAATAAATAAATAAAACCCCTTTCCATAGTTTCCCCCACCCCAGGTCCCCTCACTTCCTTTTTGGAATTAAGTAAGGATTGATTAAGTGTATCTAACACCAAAAGGCTCTAATCACATTGAGATAGATACAAAGCTGTGGAAACTAAATAAACACACTTGAATAAATTAGTGCTTTGATGTACACACACAAAAAGCCTTTCACATAGGAGAATGAGTTAGGAACACCTGTGTAAAGGTGAACACCTTAAAGAATGCAATGGATATGTGTTGATGTTGCACAGTGGGGGCCTGATGACCATCAGAAGTGAACCGACCATCACCAACGCAGAAACTGACCTTGGCCCTTGTGTTCCCATGGTGTGTGAAGGAAAAGTGCAGGATTCTAGGCCAGTCCCACATTCAGCTGCACTACACGTAGGACATCAGCAAAATCAACAAGTGGCTGAAATTATTGTAGATCTTCCTGTTAGTGGCTTATTGCTATCTGCTTTAGTACTAGCAGGGAGAAACTTGCTAATTGGCCAATAGACCATTGCTTCCTCACCATGACTGTCTATGTGAACTACTGGGAGGTCATATTAAAATGCAGACCTTAAGTCATTGGATTTGGACTAGAACCTGAGCATCTGCATTTCTAATTGCTCTCAGGTGATGCTGATGCTGCCTGCCTGTGGATCATATTTTGAAAAGCAAAAGTACAGGAGGACCACCAGTGAATTCCTCTACATCACTCTGAAAATGTCTTTATCAAAATGGTGTGTGTGTGTTTGTAGTGTGTGTGTGCTTATGCATATGTTAAGCCAATAATGGTGATGGGAGTACTAAATTGTCAAGCCAGATGTCTTCCAAAAGCCTGAACTAGCTTGGGAGAGCTGTGCGTAGAGTCTATAGCACTTGATATCCCAGTTCCCCACATTAAAAAGTGGCGTTTTATTTTGGTCAAAGCCTGGAAGCTTGGTACAGGGGGATCTGAAACACTTTTATTTTCCCCTGGCCCCCACCCACATGATGAAATCTCAGTATACCTAAAAATTGCATTGCATTATTAGATGAATTATAACTAAAAATTCTATTTCCTTTTCAGTAACAATAAAAACATATTCAAAATCCCTTCAGAATTTATTGCTGCACATTCGGTGCAGTTTCTGCGAAGCGGCTTCAGGGTCTTTTTAAATCTATATGGGCCTATTCACAAGGGATTCTGTTTTAACAACTCTTTCAAAGTCTAATTGCTAAGCTTTTCTAGGAATTTATTTCACAATGTGGCATTTTTGTTGTTTTTCTATTGTTTCAGCACTCAGCAGTTCAACAAAGACTTTTTGAACACCTACTTTGTGCAATAAAAGCTCCTTGGGACTAGAAAGGTTCACAAAACCTGGTCAGGTAGACCCTGGGTTCAAATTTTAGTCTTCCATGTACAACCCACGTGGCTCTGGTCATGTTTATACAGCCTAAGCTTCAATTACCTCATCTGTAAAATGGGGATGATAATTCCTATTTATGTGTAATGATGGCAAAAGATATTATATAAAGTGCTTAGCATGGGATCTTTAAGGACTAAACAAACAAACAAAAAATACAGTGATGGTGGCATGTTATTATGGTATCTACATTAAAGAATATTAAAGACAAAGCAATCTATAGATTCAATGCAATCCCTATTACAACATCAATGACATACTTTATAGATTTAGAACAAATATTTCAAAAATTTATATGGAACAGAAACAACCCCAAATAGCTTCAGCAATCTTGAAAATGAAGAACAAAGAAGGAGGGATCATAATACCTGACATCAAACTATATTACAAGGCCACAGTAATCAAAACAGCCTGGTACTGGCATAAGAACAGACATGTAGATCAATGCAACAGAATAGAGAGCCCAGAAATAAACCCATGTCTCTATGGTCAATTAATATTTGACAAAGGGGTCAGGGGCATAAAATAGAGTAAAAATAGCCTCTTCAACAAATGGTGTTGGGAGAACTGGAAGGGTACATGCAAAAAAACAAAAAAATGAAACTAGACCACCAACTTACACCATACACCAGAATAAGCTCAAAATAGATCAAAAGAATTAAACATAAGCCATGACACCATAACAGTCCTAGAGGAAAACATAGGTAGTAAAATCTCAGATATCCCACACAGTAATATTTTTGACAATATAACCTCTAGGGCAAGGGAAATAAAGGAAGACTAAACAAATGGGACTACGTCAAATTAAAAAGTTTCTGCACAGCTAAAGAAGCCATCATCAAAATGAAAAGAGAACTAACAGTGTGGGAAAACATATTTGCCAATGATACCTGGGACAAGGATTTGATCTCCAAAATATATAAAGAACTAATGTGACCCAACACCAAGAAGACAAACAATCCAATTAAAAAATGGGCTAAGGACCCGAACAGACATTTCTCCAAGAGGATATATGGAGGGCCCATAGGCATATGAAAGGATATTCAGCATCACTAGCCATCAGAGAGCTGCAAATTAGAACCACAATAAGATAACACCTCATACCAGTCAGAAGTGCCATCATTAACAAATCAACTAACAACAAGTGCTGATGAGGGTGTAGAGAAAAGGGAACCTTAGTGCACTGTTGGTGGGAATGCAGACTGGTGCAACCACTGTGGAAAACAGTATGGAATTTCCTCAAAAAACTAAAAATGGAATTGCCTTTTGACCCAGCTATTCTGCTGCTAGGATTATACCCCCCTAAGAATCCTGAAACATCAATTCAAAAGAATCCGTGCACCCCAATGTTCATAGCAGCATTATTTACAATAGCTAAATGCTGGAAACAGCATAAATGCACATCAGTAAATGAGTGGATCAAAAAACTGATACATTTATACAATAGAGTACTACGCAGCAGAAAGAAAGAAGGAACTGCTACCCTTTGCGACAGCATAGATGGAATTGGAGAGTGTTATGCTCAGTTAAATAAGCCAGGTGGCAAAAGACAAATACCATTGTAATCTCAGCTATAAGAGGAACCTAATGAACAAAATTTTAAAAATGAGCAAAATAGAACCAGAGTCATGGAAACAAAGAACAGACTGACAGTGATGGGGTTGGGGGGGGGATGCTTAGAGGGGAAAGAAGGGGAGGGGTCTAATGAATGAATGGGTGTACATGAGCCATACACATGGACAACAGGGTGAGGATTGACTGTGGGAAGGGTGGGGGAGGGTGGGCAGGGAAGGAGAGAGCAACAGGGGAAAACTGGGACAACTGTCATAGAACAACAATTTTAAAAAAAGTATTAGTATTAAAACCCTACTAGCACTAGATCCTAAATTCTACAAATGTTATAATATTTCATATATAGAAAACATATCCTAAGACATAAATAATCTACCTTATAGGGTATGTATATGTGAATGTGTATGTGAGAGTGTATGTGCTGTGTGTGTGTTTTCTATAGCCAACAGAAGCTGACACATCATCTTACAACCTTGGTTAATATTCAATGCAAGGATTTTATCTGAGAAGAAAAATGATGGGGAAGGGGAAGGCTAAATTTAGGAAATGTACAATGTGTCAAAAGGGGCTTTTCAATGCATGGAACACTTAAATTGCTAAAATCTTACCTTATTCTTTATTCTCCCTAAATTCGATGAAATAATGTATTACCATTTAAGCAGTAAGTGTTTGTTTTGGTCTAATTATCCTAACCTAATCAAAGAAAAGAGAATTCCCAGGGTGAGATGTATGCGAAGCCTAAGAGAGCAGGGATGATGCTATTTGATCCACCTTATTAGCCCCAACCTCTAACATCTGATGCCAGAACCATATTTATTGACATGAGGTGAACTAGAGTTTTTACTCACAGTTAAAACATTTATTTCATAGGTAATTTTTTTAAAACTGTGTTTCTATCTATAAACTTTAAAATAATTTAAAGCCAGCATAAATCTCAAGACCCAGCTAAAAAAAAAAAGTCCAGTTGGTCTTTACCAGGGACCAGCATTTTTTCCAGTGGAGAGATGGCTAAAAATTGGACAAATGAGTGGGTCAGAGCCGTTGAGAGCCTCATTGTATGATTAGATTGTGGAAGAACATTTATGGGCAAAATGAGTTACACTGTTGGAAACTGCTTATGAGACAAAGGCAACAGTTTAGACTTCTAGAAAAGAAGTCACCCATCCATTAGGTGAATAAACTTGAACAAATTATTTTACCTTTTGTGGGACTCAATGTTTTCACTTTTGAAATGAGAGAATTGTACAAGTTTCATTCTATCTCTACCATTAAATCATTGCCATTATTTTATTTTCTGTTGGGCAAGGTGATTTGACATGAAAAGTTCTATCCTCAAACTATTTATTTTTGAGCCTCTGATCCAATAACTGTCTAGGACCCATATTTGTAGATGGTCATTCCTAAATCACAAATGAAAATATAGTAACTAACATTAGTCATCCAAGATAGTTAATGAAATTTGTGGGTAGTATTATGATTTTTCCATTTTATAGAAAACACAAATAGGTTAAGTAACTTGTCCAAGGTTGTACACTTGTAAAGGAGTGAAGTTAGAATTTGAATGTGAGTCTGGTTACTTTCAGAGACTACACTTTGAATCTGTATGCTGTGCTGACACCGTCTGAGTTCTCCATGGTGATGGGGTGGGCAAGGAAAGACATAAAAACATGGTTTAGCAAAATTTGTTGCAGAGATGCTGAACAGATCAACTTGATCTCAATAGAATAGACATGTTAGGAAATAATGAGAAATGATAGGGTAATGCCAAAGAAAGTGGATGATGACTAATGGAGAGAGAGTATGGTGGAAAGAATAGAAGTTTGTAATCAGCCAGGAATAAACTCTTAATACTAGCTTTGCTGCTTACCAGATGTAGGGCCTTGCAACAGTCATTTAACTGCATCTCAGTTCTTTCACTATAAAATGCTTACACTATTAGAAACATCTTAGAGTTACTGTGAGGATTAAATAAGATGACATATATTAAGTGTCTAGTGTCTTTACACTGGAGGTTGAGGGGAGGAAGTGGCAGGAGAAAATTGTGGGAGATTTGCAAGGGTAGATATTACATGTTCAAAATAGTTTTTTGTTGTTTTTTTTTTTTTACCACAGTATTTTAGTATACATTTGTTGTTATTATTCTTTGGACACATGATTTAAGAGAGTGTCCTCTCCCCATGTGAATTATCAAGCCCTTGGAGACAAAAACAGTCCTTCCCATGGTCTGAGCCCCCACAATAGCCAAGTGGTACCAGGTATATGGTGGCAAAAACTCACCACTTCATGGGTGATATTTTGAGGGCATCCCTGTAGCTCTATATATTATAATGCAATAGGGAGATCCTGGAAAAAGGGAGATTAGCTAGGTGGCTACTGGAGACAAGAGAAGCATTTCCATTTTAAACTTACCAAGTCAGCAGTTCAGAGTCTGTATTGATT
Source organism: Mormoops blainvillei (assembly GCA_004026545.1). Taxonomy (NCBI): domain Eukaryota; kingdom Metazoa; phylum Chordata; class Mammalia; order Chiroptera; family Mormoopidae; genus Mormoops; species Mormoops blainvillei. Next base: position 115,027 of record PVJD01003127.1, read on the forward strand.
TGCTTTTTAAAAAGAATATTAATTTCCCTTTTAAAATTTGGCTGAAAGACTAAACAAATTGGACCTTAGATTTATTTACTAAGATGCAGTCCCTGATTATTCTCCTCTTTAAATCATCCCACTGCCATACAGCAGGCCCTTGAACACATTAATATTAATGCTGCCTTACTTTCTGGTGGAGGCTGGTGGATGTGGCATTTCATAATTCAGATGTAAATGTAAAAAGGGTCTTATAATTTCAGCTCCAGTGCCTTTACTCTGCCCTGCGAGGAAAAGGAAAATTGGATTATACAAAAGGATTAGAAAATTAATAACATTTTCCTTAAGATAAATAATCACCTGTGAGAATGTTCCATATTTCTACTTGGGCAAAAGGGTGCTTAATGTCCAGTTTCATTTCTAATCACACTTGTGGTTATGTAGGCATCATTTTAATACCGTACTATCTTTTGGGGGTTGAATTTATCCTTTCACTCATTCATTAAATAAATATTTATTGAGTGCCCGGTATTCACATGCTGGAGATAGTCATCAACCAACGTCCCTGCTCTCAGGTACAATTTGGAATCTATTTCTCTCAGTCTAGTAGAAATCAAGGTCAAGTTGTAATTAGTTCACCCAAGTATGGTAATTGAGCACCTTCATAAATCAGACACTGCCCTGAGTACTGGCGTTATCTACCAAGGAATAACGCTGGCACTCTCGGGGAGGATCGGTCTGGTGCAGGCGGCAGACACACAAAGAGAAAACAGGTGCTAAAGGGTATATGGACTGGAAAGTAGTAGCTGTTAGCTAAGGGGATGTCAGGGAGGGTGGGGGAGGTATTTCAACACAAAAAGCACCGTAAGAAAGACAGGAGGCAAAGGAGAGTATGGGAAATGCTAACACAGAAATGAAACTACATATGAATGTAAGAATGGAGCATAGATGCCAAAGGGGGAGGTATCAGAGGTTGGAGAGAAAAAAAAATTCCAGAAGGCGTGAGCCTGGCATGCCACATCGAGGACTTTGGACTTGATCCTTACCTGTGGGATAAACTCCCCCTCGAGTGCAGGGATCCAGCTTGTCCTGCTTTATATCTGCACCCTCGTGCCTAGGAAAGGCTGAATGAGTAACTGCTCGTGGAGTAGATGAGTAAGCTGGGTGTGTGACAAAGTGGGACAGGCTGTAGGTGGGGATGATGAGATTGTGAAATAGGTTTTCATTCAGAAAAAATGTTCTGGCTGTGTGGAGCATGTGCTCCAGGCTGGGGCAGGCAAGCAAGTTAGCAGAACATCGTGCTATTCTGGGAGAGAAACTATGGTAGTGTAAAGCAGTGAGAATGGGGCTTTCTGTCAATTAGAAACACAAACACTTTTTTGCAATCTTCATAGACTTTTCTTTTGCTTTTGCTTTTTGTTTGCCTGTTGGTTCCTTGCTCTGTCTTTTTGCAGAATTCTCAAATTTTTATATATTTCTTTTTTTTTTCTTTTTTCCCTTTAAAGAGTTTCCTGCCTCTAAAATATCCTTGCTTGGTCCCAGCATCAATATCAGGCATCAGAAAAGGCTCAAAAGACAAGTTGTGTTTCAGTAACTGATCATCATCCTGAAGTGTTGTCTTCAATTCTACAAACATTCTTGTTTTAACCTGTCTCATTTAGATAATCAGTATTAGCTGCATATTGAGCCGTGGCTCAGAAGTACCTGCTTACACTACGATCTTTATGTTTCACACCTATACCAACCAAATTCTTCGGGCCTTACTTTCCTCCAGTATCGTCTGCTTCCTAGTTACAGATATGATTGAGTGACATGGTGCCTCTCTGCACTCTTCTTGCAAATCGTCTCTTTGCTGGCTTATTTCCCACTGATAAAATCAGCATTCTCTGTACTCTCTGGGAAGGACAAAGGGATTTTTAAACTCCCTTGCAGTGGGAAGTTAGCTTCTGTTTAAAATCCAAGCTGACAAAGATTTCCACCTTTCAGATCCCCATGAAGTTTCATATGTAAACCTGTTACAAAATGTGCATGGAAGCAGTGAGAACAAGCTATTAGTGCCTTGAGCAAAAATTTAAAAAAAAGAGGTGTGTGCAGATTGCAGCCAGTGGCGGAGGAATGGAGATGTTAAGGGCTAGAGGAATTGAGCAAAAAGGAAAAAGAACTCATGGACATGGACAATGGTGTGGTGATCACTGGGAGAAAGAGGGTTTGAGGAGACTATATAGTAATGGAAAAAATATATAATAAAGATTTTTTTTCAAGTTCTATGGGGACTTAGCAGAGGGTCGTGAAAGCATTTCTCCTCAAATAATTTTTAAACTCTCCAAAACATTAAATCTTTATGCATATGATATAAATGATATCGGGTTTAACAGAAAGAAAGATCATATCCTGTAGTATTTTTAAGAAGGATGTTTATCCTTGAAATAAAAGGATGGGATGTCTGATTGCTGAATACAATATAAAAGAAATTTTTGATAAAAGGAGAGGCAGAGACAAGGCATGAGGGGAGGGAGCATAAAGTTCAGTGAAATGAAGCTATAGGAATCGTGTGCAAAAGTGGCAGGAGGGGAAATAGAAGACTATGTTCAGGATACAGGACTCGTGTGAGGGATTGATATGGCTAAGCAACAGGTGCAAAGAGGGAAAACACTGCAATGGAGGAGCTGTCTCTGTGTCCTCCACTTAGGAATAGGGAGCTTCGTGTGAGAGGCAGGGGCTTTGTAACGATCCTTGGTGGCTCCCATAGAGTGTGAAGGGCATACCCCTCACATGGCAGAATAGTGTCTAAAGGCTACTGAGTGTACCAGGTGCACTTGGGAATTGTATTTTTTATTTAAAAATTGTTTTTATTGTTGTTCCATGGCTTCAACCACCATGTATGCCACTTCATTAAAGGTCTTCCATTTTGTGAGGCAGAAAGATGAAGGCTAAGCAACAAGCCAAAAGTGCTTAGCATACCCAAAGGCGAGACAGAGCAGTTTGTGTGTAACAAGGTGGGGCGGTGGCTGCCACCATCTACCCCTCGGTCATTGTCAGTTGAATGTGTCCTGGAGTTCCCTGATCTACCTAATCTTAGTCTCTAACATTTGCATATCAATGGTCTTTTCCACTCAGATGTTTTCATTATGTTTACTCTACTGCCCCTTCCTCCTCACCTCCTGTTTCCCTGCTACAATTTCCCCTTTTTGTGGGACCTATTTTTGTAAATCACTCTGTTCCCATTCTGGCCTTCTGCAACCCTAATTCTGTGTCTATATGAGGCCATGCTAATTCAAGCTGTGAGCTTATGAATTTTCTTTCAGCACAAAGAGAGGTCATGAGACACGACAAAGGGATGTTCCTTTTTTCCTGCAGCTGCTGCTCTAGAGGTCTGAGCAATTTACTCTCTCATTGTCACCCCAAGGCTTCCCCGGGAGAGAAGTGGCCAGATCTGTGTCCGGGTTACAGGCGGGAGGAGGGCAGGGCAGGGATGGAAAAGGCTGAGGGTGGGAGGAGGGGAGAGGCAGGTAGGGCTGATAGGCAGTGCCACTCAGCCTGTTGAAACGCCATCTGCTTTGTCACCAAGTGGCAGAGACCAACAATTTGCACGACATGATTAGTACAGGAAAACAAATTAAACAGTTATTAAAACAAGGTAATCAATTGGTACCTGGCGGTAGACTATGAAGATCTGTCAGTCTCCTTTATTAATTGAAGAAATACCTTCATGGGAGCCCTTTCTAAGTATGCTTACCCAGTTACACTGAAGGTCCAATCTCTTAGCAAGGAACCTATCATTATTATTAGCAGTAATACAATAACAACAACAATAATATTAATAGCAAATATTTTCTCTGGAATGGTAACTCTTAAGTGTATTTATTATTATTATTACTATTATCATTGTTGTTATTAGTGTGAGAAATGTATCTCTTTCAATCTAGGCTCTAATTACCACTTTTATGAGTACTGTATATTCTTTTACTTAGGCAAAAGGATTTGTTTATGAAGGGACATTTTCCCTCCTTGCATTACGACTCTGAAGCTTAACTGTTATTAGAGAAGGATGCCAAACTGAGAAAGGGCGCTATATGTCATCAGCGGAACGTTGCACTCTCAAATAATGAGCAAGGTTGCTGCAATGTCACTGAATGCTTGATGGATACGGAAATGAATTTTGGGTTTTCTTTCATGTGTTTCATCTAAACATAAGTTGGACAATGTCTAGCTATACTATGGCAGGGATTTCAGATAAGAAATTGGACTGGTCATTGAGCCTTCCTTCAAACTCTGAAAATCAACAATCTTATGTTTATTGGTGCCATAAGACGAATGCCCAAATGATCAATAGAGGGGTGTGTCACTTATGGAAATATAGGACTACCGGATTCCTGCTTCAAACCATTGTAAGGAGAACTTCTCCCAGTTAGCTTCCTAATCTTTGACCAGTGAGGACAATGTCAGGAAAACTAACTCCATCCACCAAAGCAAATGTTTGGGTTAAGGAAGAAAGTTAAGGATTACTCTCTGGCTGCTTAGGGCAATCTGTGGACATCTCAGGTAGGGTACGGATACCAGATATGCGCAGCAGCCAATTGAGAGTAACTCCTAGCAACTAAATCCAGAGTGGACTGAGTGTTTTAGGCAGGGGAATTGTGTGTGTGTGTGTGTGTGTCTGTCTGTCTGTCTGTCAGACATTTCATCTCATTTCTCTCTCTCTCTCTCTCTCTCTCTCTCTCTCTCTCTCTCACACACACACACACACACAGACACACACACACACACACACACATTTGGTGTCCTACACCATTTTCTCCCTATTTATCTCCAAGGGAGAGTTTCCATACCCCAATTTTTGAACCACTTCCTTTCTTTGTCTCTTGTGAATGGACAGAGGCATCTTCTAGTCCAGTGCTCCTTGACTTCACCTCAGCTTGAATGTGCCTGTGAATCACTGGGGATATTGTTAAAGTGTAGCTTCTCATTAATGCATCTTGGGTGGACCTCGGTATTGTGAATTTCTAACAAACTCTTAGGTGATAGAGATGGTGTTGGTCAGTGAACCATTCTTGGAGAAGAAAGGCTCTACAATGAGCTACTTGTCTGTTTTACTTTGTCCCTACAAAAAGGTGACTAATGAATGACATAGGTAGCCATCCTTTCTCTCCTGGCCTCCACCAGAAGTGGAGAGAGAGGGGCAGCTGCATGGCTGAGTAGAAATTATGAAAACAGGATCGAAGACAACAGTAAAATGGGGCACCAACCCTCTTCCCTGGTCTCATAGGTGTGCTCATGTACAGTGGCCAGGGGCAGAGAATGATTTCGAATCATCTCAGTCCAGGAAGCAAAGTTGTTGGTGAAAGTGGATTAAAGTTGTAAAGACTTGACATTCTATAAACCTACATGCTGGAAAAGCCATATTGATCAAAGATCTCAAGCCATATGTTTTCTTATGCTATTATGAAGCAATCATCTGCAAAAACCCTTGCTACCAACTTACAGAAAATTTAACAGTGAGTGACATGTTCTGCCATATAATTTTATTTTATATCATCTTAAAGTTCTTCTTTGCTAACCTTACTAAAGAACTGTAAAAAATGGAGAAAAAAAGATGGGAATGATAGAGAAGTTGTGCCACTTAGACTGAAATTACCAAGCTGAGGGATGACAAGGCAGGGTAAGGGATATAGCATTAGATTTCAGAAATTCAGGGATGGCAGTTTTCCTATTGTTTATACTGGAACATTGATAAAGCAGCAAATCAGATGAAAAAATATGAAAACAAGGAACATGGAAGTTGGAAAGGTTCCCGGCGCAGCAGAATCAAGGTAAATTCTAAAGGGCTGACAGAGAGGAGAATAGTCTGAAGAAGAGTACCATGTGCTTTGCTTGATCACAGTCAGTTTGATAACTTGCCTGGTAAAAGATTAACCAGGATCAAAAAAATGAGTTTCTACTTCAAATGATACGTTTCTACACATACAGTTCTGTTTCAGTAAAATGTACCGAGGGCTAGAGGTTCATCTTAATTTTTGAGTCTCCAGAGATAGTCGGGTACTTGACATGTAATAGATGCTGAATAAATGTTTGCAGAATGTAAGGATGGATAAAGGAATGGTAATGTACCATCAAATTTCTTAGCTATGATCAAATCTCAATGTATTGAGTGTTATTTAAGAGACGACTGTTGAGCCGGTATTTATCATTGTTACTTTTATTGATAGATAATCTAAAAAATAGAATTTAAGCTGCATCTTAATTTGTTAAGCGTAAGGGCAAGCAGGAGAATTAGGATAAGGTGAAGAAGGTGTATTTTAAAGAAAAAGAGATACTCATGTTAAATGTTTTTACCATATACAAAAAAATCAAACAACAGTATCAAAAAAGGGGCAGAAGAAAAAACTTTTGGAAATGATGGATATTATATCTTGATGGTGGTGATGGTATTATAAGTATATACATATCATCAAAGTTATTAGATTGTCAATACTAAATATACCTGGTCTTTTTTTGCATGTTATCTGTACCTCCATAAAACTGTTAACACACACATACATACAAACACAACAACAACAATAAAGCACAAGAGAAATGCATGAAGAATTCAAACCAGAAAAGTTAAATAAAAGTATTTGGCTCAGGTACTTATGACTTTAATATCGATGCTTTATTAATGATCACAACCAGTAAAGAAATAGAAGACACAGAGAATTCTCCTGCGGAGATAACAAGGAAAGGAATAACATCTGGCCCTCTGCTTCTCTCTCTCTTTTTTTTTCAAGGGAGAAGAAAAACCTCCAGGTGACTATTATGCATTTCCTCAAAATGTTTTGACATTCTGTAATTATGACATAAGATAGTGATATTTTAAAAATATTATTTGGATTGTAAGGGGCAGAAATCAGTCCGGATGGCAAAGATTCTTGCTAACCCCACCCATCTTCCCGTCCTAAATGAGAATGAAGAGGCAGGGAGACAACCTCCAGGAACCAGAACATAGCACAGTGGATCTGTATTCTCTGAGCCCTCAGTGTTCTCTTTGATTTCAGACACACATACACAAAGCATTTCAGCATAAACACAGAGAGAGATTGATTGTTATCAACTGAATGACATTTGTAAGAGAGACTAAGGGAGAGAGTTCTGAAGGGATATATCAGATCTCCCTGGAGACAACAAATTTGGGTTTACATCCCGGAAGAAGATGCAGGTGACTTTCTTTATAACCATAAGAATCTTTATGATCTCCCACATGTTGTCTATTATCTTTCTCTAAGTTTCTGTTTTCCCATATCGCTGCATTTCATACCAAGAAAACTTCTTGAATATCATTTGAATAATCTTTCCAACAACCTTGTTTTCCTAATATGTCCAATTAGTTTTATACATACATTTCTGAAAAGAAAGCTCAAATCTTCCCGACTGTCACCCTCTATGCTTCAGTGTTAGGCCCAGCACAGGTCACTAGTATAGGACCCCATCTGAGGTGGTTTCGAGGGAGATACCAGCAAACACATTTGATTGCTTAAGGGAACAGGGCTAATTGCCAGCCTCAATGCTCACACACAGAGAGAGGCAAGCGTGCTTCACCAGCTCCCAAATACATGAAAATCAAATTACCCAGTTAATAGGTTAGATGTAGTTTTCGTTTTTATCTTCTGTTTTCTAATGCGCACAAATGGAAGGGTTAAAAATTTTACAGTTGGCTCACACTGAACAAATCCTGTTTTGATTCTAGGATGTTTTTAACTTCATCTTTAAAATTTGTCGTTTATTTTATTTTATTTGTTTGCAGGCTTGGGAAATTAGTCATTTTCTCAGAGAAAATCAGATACTGGGGCATAAATCATTTAATCTCTAGGCCATTTTAAATTATGTCAAAGTTCTGCTGCCTTCCCAGAGTTCTTATCATCTACTGACTGAGGAAAGAATGAATGGCTACACTCTTCTTGCAGATAGACAGCTATTTACATAATTTAAAACTCCACTAGACAAGTAATTATACATCATCTCCTTGGTGCTTCTACCAAGAATGCAGATGCAGAGGCTGTTTCAGATGAGATGGTGAAAGGGGACCAGGGTTCCATATTAGGAGAGCTATGCCCTGCTGTCTTTACTTACAAACATAGAAAAAGTGCTTTTATCAGAAATTACCTAGCAAGTAGGTACTATATGTGAAAAAAAAAGAAAAAAGAGTGAATAGTGTTCTCATTTCTCCTTAACAAACACTTCCTAAAGAAAGTGGCAAAAAGTATGAAATGGTGGGGACACACATCAACTGGTTAGAAAACTAAAATAATTTAGATTATAGTGGCATCAAAAAAAAGCTGCAAAACCTCTTTGGACCAAACATTAAGTCTTTCTCATCTGTAAAGTAAAGAAAATAATAATTCTGTTCTCCTTTTTTTGTTGTTGAGGTGGGGGACATTGAATAATATTAGTGTGATGACTTGAACATAGCAAGCATATTTTCATACAAACATATAACATTAATAAGTAATAACTAAATTTTCCTCCCAAGTTTAACTGTTCAAAGACATAAAGCTATCAATTAGAGCTTCAGATGTTTGTGATAATGAGTTTTACCACACCGAGTTCATATTCCAATTCAAAATAAAGAAGGATGACATTTTAACTAAATTTTTACTTTGGGCTGATTATATCAAAATGGTGTTTTCCTAATTTACATACATAAGACATTTTTCAGAAGGGCTCTCATCTGCTTTTCGAAACACCACATGCCACTTGAACATGCCAGGTCTCAGAACGTGCAGCAGAGCTCCTCCGACCTGGCTGACGGGGCAGGGAAACTCGAACAGCCCCAGCCGTCTTCTGTGCTTCAAGAACCCACAAGGTCCTGGAGATAACGCAGTTCTGGGCATGAAGAGCATGAGCTGGTAGAGAGGAGGTGACCCCCTCATTCTTAAGCCCCTGTCCACACAAGGCACTGTGGACAGAATGGTGGAGCACAGGGTTTACTTCTTGATTGTCACTGATGTCAGGGACCATTTTTCTTGTATGTGGTACTCGTAGGAGCTTATCACTGGAGCCTCCGACCCCAGCTCACATATGATGGAGTCAGCAGCAGAGCTGGTATGCAAGATGACGAACCCTGAGCTGTGAGCCCAACTCAAAATATGTTCCTGGAAGAGCCAGACATGTAGATGACCAGCATTTGAAAGAAAAAAATAAAAACATTTCCATACATATATTTGTCAAACCATGCCTTTTATAGTTTCTCAAGGGCAATATTTTTTTAGAGTATACGCTTCTTTTTTCTTACAACTTTCAATTGCTTTGTCTGCAGGCATACAGAAAACATTTAAAAGCTCTGTGCGCTGAGAAAAATATGGGTGATGGAAGCATTAATAAAAATGCAAGCCTGACCGCCCAGCTCCTAGGAGAAACAGACTTGTGTCAATATACAATCAGACCCAAGTAAGGCACTCTAGTGAGTTATTGCAAAGTAGAGAGGAGGAAGGGATTCTTACTGCTAGTAGTCAGGAAAGGCATGACAAGGAGGAGGTGTTATCTGAAAAGCTACTGAGCAGAAGTTTACAAGGCAGGTGGAGAGAAGTGGCAAATATGGAGCATTTGCAGAATCAGTCACCTGGTGTGTTTTCACTGTCTGCTGCTTATGGTGATATTTCTGGAGGCAAATTCTACAAAACGGACGGAGGTCTGATTAGGAAAGACTTTGCACACAGTGCTAGGTAATTTATATTTACCCAAATGATAAAGCAAGACTGGTATGGGCTAAACTGCATTATAGTCAAATTATACACTTAAGACCTAACTCCCAACATGCCTCGGAAACTGACTGTATTCGAAGATAGGGCTTTTAAAAAGGTGATTCAGTTAAAATGAGGCTGTTAGGGTGGCACCTAATCCAAGCTGATCAGTATCCTTATAAGAAAAGGAAATTTGGACACGGAGACACCAGGGTCGTACACACGCAGAGGAAAGGCCATGTAGGAATAGCATGAGAAGGCAGCTTGTCTGCAAGCTGAGCAGGGAGGCCTCAGAAGAAACCACACCTTGATCTTGGACTTCTTTCCGTCAAAGAACTGTGAGAAAATAGCTTTCTGTTGTTTAAGTCATCCGGTCTGTGGTATTTTGTTATCACAGCCCTAGAAAATTAATACAAAGGACTTTATCATCAAAGGAAACATTTTCAAATAGAAGATTGGTGTGTTCAAATTGGGCCTTTAGAAGTCTAAAATATGTTGACACTGAAATCCTTTAATCATCTTAATAATCTGAGGTACTTTTATTTTGTTCTGTTTTACACTCTCTTTTTTTGGGGGGGGGAACCTTAAAAAACACAGTCACAAAAGGTAACTTATTTTGCTGCTTTAATCAAGAAGCCAGTGGGTCTATAAATGAACCCCAGCATACTCAAAGCAGTTAGTGAGATATTTATTCAGTATAGCTTGTAATATTCAAAGGTGGGGAGGGATGTGATTTTTCTCTGGCAAGAGAAATAGAACTATTGAATCTGTAATAAATAGAAATCCTTTTACCTTTCAAACATTTTCATAAATTCCCCTGCTGCTTTAGCTAATTAATTACCAATGCTATTTGTGTTTAGACAAGGGGGTTTGTCTCCTTCACAGCCCATCTGCTTCTTGGTAACCTTGCTGTGAAGTCACTGCAAAGCAGAGTTGCTGATAAAGCTATCATCGCCATGGCAACCCACTGCTATGTCATAAACACAGGGGTGTGACCTCACTTCAGTTAAAAGGAGAAATCAAAGGGGTGCCTGTTGGTGAGGTGATAAGAGTTTTTCATCAGACATACAGTTTATTTTTATTTTTTTCAGAACTACAGGAGAGAAGGAACTTTCTAGAGGAATGTTAGTGCAATAACCTTGCTGCTAATTACTAAATATTAAAGGAACATTTTAATATTAGGAGTGAAATGTAAATGTGTAGTTGGTTATACTTGGGTGAAATGTTCTATGTAAAAATGATACTGATTCAGAAAAGTCTTTATGGTTCATAAACTATGAATTTCTTCTTTCCTCAGTTGTCTTTGCATTTATTTCTATTTGCTCCTTAATTATGATAACTAACATTTAGTACTTAGAACATGCCAGATCTGAACATGAGGTCAGGACAACTGTCTCCATTTTACAGGCGATGGAACTAAGACTTAGCAAGGGGGAGGGGCTTGCCCCAGGACACACAGCTGTAGGGGTGGAGCTAGGCTCGCTAAGCCAGGCTGTGCTCTACCATGCTAGAATTTAGTTTTATAAAATCTTACTAGTCATTAGACAGTGATGACTTTTAACAATAAAAGAATTGTAGGATATCAGAATTGATTTCATCCAACTTCTTAATTTTATAAATGAGAAAACTTAGTTATATAGTAAAGAGCTTTTTCTCAAAGCAATTCAAGGGTTATCTGCTGTTACTTCGTTTAGAGTAATAGCTCTGTGTTTTTCCTGTAGAAGCCTGTGTCCCTCACACTTTCTCTAACATGTGGAAATGACTGGTAGTGGCACAGAGTGCCTAAGGGGGTTTTCCATCAGAATGCCTCCTGACAGGTCACCCCCAAAACACAAAAATAGGGTGCTTGTCCTACTCAGACAAGTGCAAGGCAAGTTCTCAGTCTTTCTCTTCTGACTGGAGGGCCTCCTGAAATCCCTCCCTACTGAGACATTCCAGAGCCACCAATGCGGAGAGCAAAACCAACCAGCCAGCCAACCAGCCAACCAAACAACCAAACAGCAAATAAAACAACAGCATCAGCCAGGTGTAGGTGTGGTTTTAAATTCCAGTTTTGTGATTCCATTTACTTCCTTGACATGGTAATTTAGGATGAGCCTCAGTTCCTTACAAAATCATCTTGAACTCTATTTGTGAGGAAAAGGAGGACCTAATTTATTTTATTAACTGGGATTAACTGAGTACAAATTAAATTAAGCACGAACCAGATTCAGTGATTTTTTTTTCTCCGTTGCTTTATTCGCCCTATACAGATTAATTTCTTTAACATCCAGTTAACACAACCTTTATTTATCCTGCAAACTTTCTGACTGTTTTGTTATATATATCCTGGTGTGCTATTTACCAAGCTGAGAAAGTAAGCAGTTTCTTCCTTACTTATTGCATCCATTTGTACAGAAACCCATACACCGAAAGGGAATTATGACACGTAGCCAGAGCGTGTCCCTGCTGGAGGAAGAGCGAAACACACTGAGGGACAAGGTGAATTCAGAAATCGACCCACAAGAATTGTTACCATAAGTTCTGATCAGCCTGTGATTTTCTTCCTTGGATGGCTGGTTAACTAGTTACTCAGTTGTATGACGCGGATAGTAAATAGCATAACCTGGAAGTGCTGCATCTCTCCGGCTGCCAGAGAGCTAAAGCAACAACATTCATTAAGCATTTGTTGTGTGTGCACCTTATAGACACCAGTAAGAGAAACGAGAAGGGCGTGTGCAGTCCCTGCACTAGAATTATTTTCAATATTATGGGAGATAGGCAGGGCCAGCAGATGACTAACAGCACAAGCCAAAAGACAGAGTCCAAGATCATGCAAATTGTCATGTTTCAGAGTTTGCATAAGTGCTAGGAGTAGGAATGAAATGCATCAGAGAAACCCCATATTGGATGACAATCTTTAAACAGATTAATGAAAAGAAAGAATATAAAGATAGCATATTCTGAGTGTTTCATATGTGCCAGGCACCATGCTAAGCATCTGTCTGGCTTATATCACAGCATTATACATTCTTCTTGTAATTTGATTCTTTCAATAAAAGTAAGGCATGGGTTTTAGAGTTTGCCAATTTGAGGTTGGATTGACCTAGGCATAGCAGCGTGGACTGACAGCCTACAGCTTTCCACATGATTCATTCCTTCAGATTCAAATATTTCTTTTTCTCTTCTCTTGTGTCATTGGAGAAAGGCATTTCGGCACATGTTGCTTGAAAGTACTGTCCCTCTTGGAACCTTCCACCTTTGGAAGCTTTTGCCTTCTAGAAATTAACTGAGTTGTACAGAAAGACTCAGCAGAATTAGTACATTGATAGAATTGATAGATTTTATTTTTTAAGCCATATGCCTGAGTACTTAAAACTACAATTATTTATAGACTGCTATTTAGACATCTTTACCATTAAATAACATCCACCGATCTATAACACTCATGTTTTTCAATATCAATAATTCACTCAGTCTATTTGCTTGTATTATTGTGTTCTCATTTCTCTCTGGGAACACTAAAGAAGGCAAAAATTTGGAGAGTTAAGAGACATTCACTGGGTGTCTTTGTAGAATACGTTAGTTTTGGAGAGATGGGAGCAGGAATTTCTGGTTGGCCTTAAAGTTTAGATTGCAAATTCAAGGCAATTGGAGGCTTCCAAAGATTAATTATCAGGGATGTCATACGAGCTAAAAGTGTCGTTTAGCTTTTCTTTAGCTGTGTACACATACATTCATATACACACATTTTTTCACACATTATAAATATTTTAGTTCATTTATTTTCATCATAGTGTAATGATTTAATCAATTATTTTATGGATATAAGTTGTTTCTAGGATTTTGGTTTTTGAAGTATGTCTTTTTCCGTTTTGTTTTGCTTCACTATTACAAAAAATGTTGCATTGAACCTCTTTATACACATGTTTGCAAAATTGGTGAGTATCTCTGCAGTGTAAATTTTTAGAAGTCCAATTGTTAGGTCAAAGCAGAGGTGGGTTTTACATTTTTATAGACATTAACAAAGGCTGTACAAAGTACATCAGTTTAAACCTTCACTAAGATACACCTAGTGTTTCAATACATTTCCCTCAGTGTTAGGTGATATAAAAGTTTTAAATTTTTACAATTTTGATATATAAAAAATAGTCAAACTTTAGGTTAAATTTCTTTAATTATGAGTGTGTTCGAACATTGCCTAATATTAGCTGGGCATTGGTGTTTTGTGTTTGTGTGAATTGTCCTTTCTTGTCATTTTTCTCATTTTCCTATGAAATAGTTTTAAACTTTATGTATAGAATTGTTTAATATCAAAAGTGTTAGTATTTAGACTATCATATGGTCTAGAGATCAGTTTCCCAGTTATCATTTCTCATTTGACTTAGTTTATAGTAATTTGAAGAATGGCTAGACTTTTCAATTTTGTACAAATTTATCTATATATATTTTTTCAACTACAGTTTACAGTCAAAACTATTCTGCACCATTTTCAGGTGTAGAGCAAAGTGGCCAGAAAACCATGCACTCTATAGAGTGGTCCCCTTGCTACTCTAAGCACCCACCTGACCCCATACCCCATTATCTTGACGTTATTCACTCTAATCTGCATGCTGCAATCCATATCTACATGATGATTCTGTAACTACCAATCTTGGCTACTTAACCTGTTCACCTTTTTCACTCAGCCTCCCAACTCCCCTCCCCACTGACAGTTGTCAACCTGTTTTCTGTAGGAACCTGTTTCTATTTTGTTTGTTTACAAAGGTGTTCTGTTCATTAGATTCCACACATAAGTATATTCATATGTTATTTGTCTTTTTCTGACTGGCTTATTTCACTTAGCATTATACCCTCTAGGTATATCCATGCTGTCACAAAAGGTAATATTTCTTTATTTTTTATGGCTTAGTAGTATTCTTTTGTGTAAATGTACCACAACTTCTTTATCCACTCACCTACTGATGGCCACTTGGGTTGCTTCCAAATCTTGGCTATTGTAAATAATGCTGTAATGAACATAGAGGTGCATGCATTCTTTTGAATTAGTGTTTCAGGTTTCTTCAGATATAGTCCCAGACGTGGAATCACTGAGTCATAAGGCAATTCCATTTTTCATTTTTTGAGAAACCTCTGCAATGTTTTCCATAGTTTTAATGACTTTTTTTGTTGTTGCTTTAATTTACCTCAGAAATTTAACAAGAAAAATTACATTTTTTTCTTTTGTCCTCATATAACCTCTTTCTTTTATTTTTCTCTTTATGTAATTATTCATTCTTTAATCTATTTGAAATTTATTTTCATGTAATATATAAGAAAATGATCCAACTATTTTACTTTTTTTTTATCCTTATCTAAGGACATTTTCATTTTTTTTCATTGCTTTTTAGAGAGAGAGGAAAGGAAAGAGGAAGGAAGAAAAAGAAATATCATTGTGAGAGAGAAGCATTGATTGGTTGCCTCCTGTACACACCCAGACTGGGGATCATACGTACCTGGACCGGGGACTGAACCTACAACCTAGGTGTGTGTCCTGACCAGGAATTGAACCCACAGCATTTAGGTTATGGGATGGCGCTCCAACCAACTGAGCCATACCAGGGCTGATCCAAGTATTTTTTTAATCCACTAGCCAGTTTTCCCAACAACATTGGCTACATGATTTACTTTTTATTCACCTTATTACATACTGAATCCCCTTAGCTATTTATTTCAATATATGATTTTTCTTTTTCATTGTTCTTCTGATAATCTGAGGCAGTACAAGTTATTTTAAATATTTTAAATTAATGTTTTAATATTTAGCAGTACCAATTTTCTTTCATTATTATTTTCATGATTATCCTGACATTCGTACATTATTTTGCTTTCCATATAAAATTTGAGATCATCTTGACTCTTTAACTGAGACTGTGCTAATTTTATAGATTAATTTAGTGGGGAAATGCTATTGTTACAATATGGAGTCTTCACCCAAGAATAAAGTATATATTTCTCTGTATTCATTTTTAATTCCAAAGGGTAACTGAGTATCTTTTTAATATATCTTAGTTTTACTCATAACCTCTATAAGCTCTTAGAGAAAACTATGTTGTTTGTTGAATGTCTAACATGTTTTATTTTTCATTACTCATTTCATTTTCCTGATATCATTGTTTCATATGTCCTTCTCATTTAACCTTGGAAATTTAAAAATTCTACAACAAGGAATTAATTCTTTCAAATTCCGAAGACTAGCCTTTTAGCTGTGGAGGGTGAAAGCCACAATATTTAAATAATGGCCAATATTATAAACAGTATAAAGCAGCTGTCTCACACTGTTTTTTACTTATGTTCAATCATTACTGGTGCAGGATTGAGTGATTTGAATGAAGTTTACTTAAGGATCACTGTCATTATATATTTATGAATAACAGCAAACACTATTTAGGAGAAGCCATTCCCTGAGAATTGGCGTGCTGCATCAGGGACTGGATGATAGAATTCGGAGGCTTGTGTGCATGGCACTGACAATCTGTTTCATAGGCCAGCCTCTGCAAGCTAATGATCACAGTCACTAACAATTCTGTTCTCTTTTTAATAAAAATTGCAAAGAGGGGAAAGAATAATAAGAGGGAAAAGGTGATGGATGTACTCTTCAGGCGATCTGTAAACAAATAAAATCCATTTAACCTTATTTGGAGAAACAACAGAAAAAATGAGCAAACCTCTGGTAGCAGCAGCAAGACATTGCCATTTATACTTATATTCTCTCATGTATTCTAATCCCTTTTATCCAGAAAAGGGGGGAAAAAAGGGTATCTCAGTACAGAGTAATCAAATCCTCAGGCAATACTTCTATTTCTGTTGGTGGTGGTGGCGTGTTTTAATGGGGTTACAATTTTACAATTACCACAGCCTTCTAATGCTACTCAAATAGCCCAATGTTCTTTGCTATTACCAAACTGTTTATTTTGTCAGGGAACAATTTTACTTAGAATGGGAGGTACTCTGTTCTTGTGGGGCACACAAAGGAACAAAGGATTGTCTTAAACTCTTGTCATTGACCAACATATGCAGCTTTATAAGGGTCAGAAGCCAATAGTCTATCTACTCCCCCACCCCGTCTTTACTATTGCTCAGTCTTATCCCTTGTCTCTGGGCCTATTCCCTGCTGTTAAGTCCACCATTGCCAACCTCAAAAGGTCAATAGTGTTAGTCACAGAACAAGGTGAACAGAATTCCTTTTGGGAATTTATTGGTAGCCTGATGTGTCTTAACCTGTACTTTGTCCACTGACTAGGGACAGAACTGGTTCAAGTCTGGTGATCTTTATTATCCGAAACATTATGGAATTGTAATATCACCCTCTAGAAGGTTCTATTGGTGTTGCTTTAGAAAACAGGGATTGGGCATTGAAAAGGCTAAAGAGCTAAGTATCAACCTATACCCCATCCAGCCCTTTCTTCTTTCACTTACCTAGAATCACCACAGCCTCAGGGTGGGAAGAAGGTAGAGGCCAGGGGTACTGAATTAGATGTCCTAACACTACACGGCAACAGTGGGGCATTCACAGCCAGGTGCGTATAGACTTCCCGGAGCTTAATATGGTGAAAAATCATTTTTTGAACGGTGGCTGTGTGTTTCTGAGATGGTAATTAACAGGAATGATAATCTCTCATGGAATTTACAGAGCTTCTCAGAAATACAAAAGGTATGTGCGTTTAATTGAAAAGTGGTAGAAAATACAGAACTATCACAAGAGCCCAAGATAAATTACCAGAATAATTTAAAAGTTTCCCATCTTCTTTGTTGGGCATAGTGGCAAGCACTTGACAGTTCTTGTCAAAGAATGCTCCTGGAGAACACAGCTGTGTTTCCTTTCACCTGGCAGAGCTGCAAGGTTGCTTTCTGGGAATCCTTTGGGACCTAAGACTGTCCTTCAGATGTGTAAATCCATTTCAATGGCATAAATAATGCAGAAATAAACCCAAGAAGAATAGCTTCTGATTGCCCCCCGGCACTGTCCCAGCTAGTCCCATGATAAGTTCTACAGAAATGAGACATTTAAGGAAAGTTAGGTTTATCAGTTCAGAGGAGGATTCAAAATAACCATGAAGCTATTATATCACTGTTTAATTCTCCGCATGGTCAAACTGTAGACAAATTTGCCTCATATCTTTCTTTCTCAAGAGAAAGGTGATCAGTAAGTAAATCTAATCATGCTGTTGCTATACCACCCATGATTCCTTTGGTCTTAGGATAAAGATGGAACTTCTTAACTGGGCCATAAGGGTCTTGCTTAGTGAGGCCTCTACCTTTGTCTCCAGTCTCATCTTCTACAGGCTCTTCTTTACTTTCTGGTATCCAGCTACATTCTCCGTGTTTAGCCCCATGTACTCATGTTACTTCTTGCCTTTGCACAGCATTTTCATGTGACATGCCTTCTACCTAGATTCCTTTCCTTCTCCTTTTTATTCCTTATTCTAAGACACCATTTAGATCTTGGGTTAAGCATTAATTTCTTGAGAAGAACCTTGGATGTCCCTGAACAGATCAAATAATATTATAGATTTTTCAGAACACCATATATTTTTCTCTGGTGATACTCATTACTGTTGCATTTTTACATTTATTTATATAATTTGATCCATGTCTTCCTTTCTCACTGGACTCCAAGCAAATTTGAGAAGAGGAAGCTTTCCTGTGTTGTTCACTGTTGCATCCCTGATGCCTACAATGGTTTCTGGAATGTAGTAGGTGAAGGAAAAAAAAGGGAGGTGGGGCAAATTGATACTGACTTTAACTCATGCCTGTATCTACCTCAAAAATGCTTAGGATTTTCGGGAACCAGAAACAACTCTGGCAGAAGAGTTTCACTGGCTTAGCTGCATAGAGTATGTAGGATGTGGGTGTTCTCTGCTGCCCTTTAAGTACATCATCAGCTGAACTGAATGAAAGGACCTAATTCAGGAGGGCAACCGTACGGAGAAAATTGATATAAGTCAACAGTCACCAAAGTAACATTTCAAAATTATCAAGAAAAGGGTGAAAAAAATAAACCTATCAAGGAATCATAGAATGTTAAAATGGGAAGGAATTTCAGTATTATGTAAAAATAATCTTCCTTTTATAAAATTAGAAAACTGAAGTCAAGCAGTGGAGAATTAGGACAAGAGTCAAAGGTTCCTTACAAACAATGCGTGCTACCTTTGCCACACTATTCTGAGTGGAAAGAATAGTCACCCTCTGAAATACTTGGACCCTTAAAAAAATTGGGAAAAAGTCAGTGTAATTCACATACTATAAGAAGAGAATCTGTAGCTTTGTTTTTTCTTTCTTGCCATACAAATGCAAAAAAATAAAAAATAAAAATAATGACTGAATATTATCTCTGAAGCATTATTATGTGGAGAATGGTAGTATGGCAGTCACCCAAAAAAGCTTTTACTGTTTCTGGAGCATTTGTTTGGATACATTAAATCTATTTTTTTAATGTAAAAGGCAGTTCCTCTCCCTGCTTCCTCTACATGACAGATAACAAATGACAAGAGGTGGGAATTGTAGATCAAACTCCATTCCAGAAGCCTGCCAATCATCTATTCAGGAATTCTGGGCATTATGGAAAGTTTTGATTCTGTAGTAATCTGGTTTCAGAGAGTTAATTTAACCAAGGTTTTTAGCATACATACCTAAATATAGTTCTTCCAGCTACGGTAATTTGATGAACCAAATTCTAAAGGTATATTATTTCTATATTAAAACCAAAAATTTCAACATTGAGCTAGATAATAGAATGAAGTACCTATCAGGCCAATAAAAATAAATAAAAACATATGTAAGTAATAGAGAAAATTAGGGAAAGAAAAATAAAAACCAGTCACCCAGTTTTCTATAAGGATGAGGAAGCATCTGATAGAATGACTATGTGGTGAATATAATTTGGGTTAAACACATATACACCAAAGGTCCTTGGAAAAGATTATAGAGAAATATAATAGCATGATTCTTATGGGTGTTCTTTGTTTCTATTTATTTTTCAATTTTGTTTTTGTAAATGATGTTATTTTTATAATTAAAATTACATTCTTAGATCTGTTATAGCAAATAAATTAGAATAAAATCCTTTTCCTACATCAACTTTTCTGTTGCAAATCTATTAATCTAGGTTTGACAATTTTCTTCTTTGCCAACCCCCAGTTTAACCAAGGAGGTTATGTCAAAGTATTACAACGATGATACCCGAAGAAAGCATTCAAACAACAAAGTGCATTTATCACAAATAACCTGTAACCAGAGGTGGATTATTGTCAGACTGATAATGCATAAACCTCTCATTTTCACAAGCTGATTTCTAGTCCCTGGGGGGTGGGGCCCTTAGTAATGTTGTATCCCTAAAAACTGAATTTGCTTTCTTAAAGAACCCCCTCCCCCAATGTATATTATAATATACAAAATCTACTTCTGCTTCTGCTTTTATTAAAGAGAAAAAAAAGTGTCGGAAACTCCATTTGGTCATTTTTTTTCTGACTACTGTCTTGAATCTCAGTGAATAAATATTATCTGTCTCAAACTTTTCACACTTTCAGCCTTGCATGTCCTGAACAAGCTCACGTCTGAGTGTTCTCTTATGTCATCTGTTAAGCAGAATTCGCATATGGCCCAGACAGTGGTAGATTGTTTTGTACTTAGCTGATACAGTCCTAGAAATATTTATTCCTTGGGCTTCCTTTTATTTCCCCAATTAGCTGATTTCTCCATGTGCATTTTTTTCCAGAAAAATGTGTGAATCCTTGCATATGTTTACCTATAAAAGTATGTTCCACTTCCGTATCCACGGTTTCTGGCTTTGGGCAGTAATGTACTGAATTTACCAATGCTGCCCTTGGTGATGTAGCTCTGAGGGCAACATCTCAGTATGAAAAGGAGGTGGTAACCTCTCTACCTTCACGTTTTATAATGGCTTTTTAGGAGACAAAAAAAAAAATCAATTCCTAACTCCTAATGGGAGGTCCTTTTATCTTTCTCATGTCTTCTGTTTCTTTTGTCAAAGCTCCAGGGGCCAAAAGGCTAGCAGCGGACAAGGAGAAGTTCTCTATCACACTGAATCTCTGACTCTGTCATGGTCAACTTCAAAGGTGCCATATCTCTAGGGAAAGATGAAAAGAATTTTCTATTTAAAAAAAAAAAGAAAAGAAATCTTACAAAGGCAGCCTTTAGTAGAGATGGCAAGTGGCCCTGGAACAGTCTCGAAAGGTTGATTCTTAAAATGAACTTGACATTGACTTGACACTGAAAGATGAAAATGGAGCTGGTGCAACATTTTCTTGCCAGAGAGATGCCACTGGCTTGGCAAAGCTTCTGATGAGAGGCCACCTTTAGAGGATAAATTTTGGTCTTTACTAACTGTCGAGATAAAATGGCTTACCAGCAATGTGGCCGGCGAGAGCCATTCTCCCAAGGGAGCCAGGCCTCTCTGTGCGAGAACCGGAAAGGAAAGAGTCTTTTGGATGTCTGCTTCTTTTTTGTTGTTTTCCTAAGTGCAAGGAGGAAGGACCTCAGGTTCTTTATTTTGAATCACTCTGCACTGTCTTGTCAGGCATAGTATCTTTGCAATAATAGGTCAACATATAGTAATCGAACAGCAAAGCTATTCTCTATTAATAGTAGGTATTAGATCTTGATCATCTACTGTGTGGCTCCAGACCTCAACCAGTTTCACTGGATAATCTATATCTATACCCATATCCATGGCCATGGCCATACCCATATCCCTTTCTCTAGCTATGTCTAGCTATACTATCCCCATGATCTCCACATGCTCTCCATGTGGTCGTAATTCTTCACACTAACTACTTGAGATAAGCATTGCCTTTTCCTATTTTTCCAGTTGAAGAGACCAAAGCTTAAGGAAATTATGCGACTTGTTTAAGATGTATCAAGTAAGTAGTAGATCTGAGACATAAATGTGACTCCAAGTACATATACCATAATGCCACATGCAATCTGTCCTCTTTGCCACCAGATAACACTTTCAGGACATGACTGTTGGTAGAGATAAGTATCGATCATGTTGGGCATGATCTGAGGGCAACATCTCTCAGTATGAAAAGGAGGTGGTAACCTCTCTACCTTCACGTTTTATAATGGCTTTTTAGGAGACAAAAAAAAAAAATCAATTCCTAACTCCTAATGGGAGGTCCTTTTATCTTTCTCATGTCTTCTGTTTCTTTTGTCAAAGCTCCAGGGGACTTTGACACTTCTAGAAATCAGTTAACACAAGAGACTGTGACAATCATGCAAAATCCAGGAGAGAATCATGATGGAGAGCTGGATGTGCCAAGTGTTCGTGTCAGTGTTAGTATACAGAGAGACTGAGTTTCCTAAACAGAACACTGCTATGCAAAGATTAAATCCGCTTCTTATTATACCAAAAATCTACCTTTTCTATTGAGAATTTTTGTTTGTTGTTGCTATACTAGTCATTCATAAAGCTTCTGAAAGAAAAGGAAAGGGAAGAAGAGTGGGATGCTCTATCTAGATTCAAAATCATAGTGGATTGTCGTGGCTATTGACCTGAAGGTGTTGTACTAGTTATTGGCAATAAATAAGAGGGGCTGGAGAGAAAACTAAAACCATTCAGTAATGTTGTACACGCTGTAGTGAACTTGGGAAAGACAGTTGTGAGCAAATTATGGCCAGCTCAGCAGGTTCCTAGAAGATGGTAGATTCAGGAAACTTTCTGATTCTCAGTTGTGCCCTGAGCTGTATCTAATGAACACTGCATTCTGAAATCTTTGGGCTGAGCAGATGAAAAACTGTGGGTGTTAGAAATGGGTTCAGTATTTGCTTTCATGCCTCATTGCATAGCTCTTAACCTGTTGCAGATTGCATTTTAAAATGAAGGACAAAGTGTAACAGTGGATTCCTAACATATGAGAATATTTGTTTCTGTATGCATTTTCCTCTCCAACTTCATTTCTATGATAAATTTCCTAAAATGCAATAAATAATTCACAGTGTTAGTATCACAGCAAAAGCAAATCTGTGTGGGTCGGTTGTCAATTTATATCTAAAATAATGGTATCTTTCAGGATGAAGGATGGGTGTGGCAGGATGCATAGTTATATGTGCTCACTGTTGTCAGGCTGTATTTTTGTGTCAGCATGTCTGTGTAAGCCAACTTGACCATACCTGAAGCTAGTACAACATGTATCCATGTCTAGCATCTTCATGAAGTCATTTAAAAAGACTTCAAGTATAAGCTTGTACCCATGCCCACTCACACCTCACAGAAAGGTAGGGAGGACTTATGCCAGTATAGCTTTCTCCAATAGAGAGCTTCTGTTTTATCATCTCCAGAAAAATAGACTACCCATTTTCTTTTAGGGGGGGCATTGGAAAGGGATAGTTATTCCCCAAACATAACTGGGGAGGAAATTAGAAGGCCAAGCTACTTCTTGAACGTAATATTTTTTTAAAGCCTCCTGTTTTAGCTCTACTTTGCCCTGACCACTTTTGGTTTCAAGTGCTACAAATACCTGTCCTTGAAGAAGAAAGTTTTTTTCTGCAGGTAAGTTTAGTATTTCTTAGATTTATGTTATTTTACTTAGGATTTGGATTTCTCAGCTCAAATTTATGTCAGTTACCACTAGCTGATCTTTTCCGTTTCCAAAGTTTTTGTTAAACTCATTATCTCTTCTTTTTTTCTTAAAATATGTATTTTTCTTTTGTCGATTAGTGAAGTTTTGCAAAGAAACAGAAATATATCTGTGTTCAAGTTGCCATTTTTAGTTAGAAGTGTAGTATTCTTTAGTTTATAGTTCTTAAATTTCAACCTTTCTTTGGGGACCCTGGTATGATACTATAGTATGAATCCCTCTGAATTGTGGTGATGCTCAGGGAGAGATGATTTATGAGTCTTTGAAAATGCATTCAATTGCCCACTAGCCAACTATGAACAGCCACTGAGAAGCTGCAGAAGAATTAGAAATGTCTGGTAACCTTATCCTTAAATAGACCAACATTTCTGGAGCAAGGCCTGGGGTGGAGAATTCTCTTAGTCTCAAAAGTGTATATGTGTGTGTATATACATATACAGACAAAAGTGTATATGTGTGTGTACATATATATAATCATTTACATATATATAGATACATAATCTTGTTACTAGACTGAGTGTGTGTGGGATATAAATAGCTCATTTTTAATTATTATTCTCATTCAATTTGCTATTACGTTAACTAAAAAGAAAGTGTTGATACCATTGTTCTGATCCAGAGGATAATTTAATTCTACAGAGTACCTAGGTCCTTTGTTTGTTGTATAAGAAATACTTGTTGGTAAATTTAAGAAGTGCAACAACTTACCCAAGAAAAATTAAAGTTGTGGTAATAATATAAATCAAAATTAGACATAATAAACTTTGTGATAGTTGAAAACTGACTCAAGGATAATATCTGATGGGAACACTGAGAACTAGAAAAACAGACCCAAGAAAAATTAGAGATATGAGAAACAAATGGAACAAAATATAACTGAGAGCAGCTAAAACTGTGCATAATACTTGCTATTGATTAAAAATTGATTAAAAAATTTTTAAAATCCTGACAGTTTAGATCTTCAAAAATTACCAAAATAATTGGATGTAGTAAAATGAATAAACACATACATACAAGCACAAAAACCCTACATATAAAATGCAGAAGCTATAATTGATGAAATTTAATATGAACAGAAGGCTTTGATCTTTCAATTATTCATTGTACAATTTACATAGAGAAAGTATTGATCATAATAAAGCCAATTTTAGCAAAGTGAAAATGGACAAAGATGGAAAAGTTTTAAAAGCAACATATAGAATATTAACCAAAGAATTGGAAAATGGAGTTTTATTCAGAAAATACTAGCCCTACAAAAAGTCAACAGTGTTCATAGAAACTTGCTGTCAAAATTTTCACTTGTTCTTAACATATTCTCAAGCTAGTGTTCATGGCTACATTTTTTTTTCTGTCAATAATACATTATGAAGGCACAGGTAGAAAAGTACAGGAGTGTGGAGTCTAATTCAATACATCACAATGAAACTCATTGTATGGTAGATATTATGCCAAACTGAGTGAAAATCCTGGCTCTCTCAGCTCTCTGATTTCAGTTTGAGACACAACTAGGATAGTATTTTGTATATTATAAGAGATCAGTATTGTTTGTTGAATTCTGTTTACTGAGCTACCTTAATAGAATATGCTCAATCTTTGAATACAATTTATTTATGACCCAGATCATTGTTCCCTGTTTCTTGACATGTTTGTGTATTTATTTACCAGTTCTAAGTAATTTCTTCTTTCAGTGTATGCTGGGGCTCCTCTTCCTGCAATCTGTTTTGCAGATATCCCCTGGTTCCCAGCAGATGTCCACCCAGGTCAGATGAAATGCTTCCCCTTTTAACTCCCACATCAACCTCTTTGCTCTCCTTCTCTACCAAAGATGTCTTGAGACTTGTTTCACCATCGTATAGTATCTAGCTTTGTGCTAAATACAAGATAGGTGAAGAATTACATTCAAATTCATGACCAACGATAAATCCTAAATGTGTACAAAAAAGAAATACAACAGTCCTAAGGAGAAATGAGTTGGAGTTTGTCAGAACAAATCACACTGAGATGTATGGTCTATGCCTAAGGGTAAAATGGCATGCTGAAGATTTGACTTTGGGTGGTGGGTGTACCATGCAATATACACATGATGTATATAGGACTGTATACTTGAAACCTATGTAATTTTATTAACCAATGTCACCCCAATAAATGTAATTTAAAAATTAAATTAAAAAATAAATAAATGATAGTTTTGAATATCAAGCCAGAGAATTAAATACACATCATGAGTCCATAATGATATGATATGTAATTGTATAAATAAATATTAATCAAAAAATCCCCACCGCATTGGGCAGCAAAACCATCCTGTGCTTAGGCTGACTTTCAGTGTGGCTTCACTTTCTGTTTGAAATGCAGTCCTAGGACACAAAGGCACCTGTATACAAAAGCAAGCAAATAAACAAATCCTCACCAAATATCAGTTATATGGATTGTGTCACTTTGGATTATATTCATTACTTGGTCCTTCCATTCATGTGAATCTTTGAAGATTGGTTCTTTTGTAAAACCTCTTTAATCTTACAATAAATATGTACATATTAAGGAAATCTTATGGAAAAGAGAGAAGACATTCTTAAAATGTATATTTATGGCTGCTTTGTATACAAGCATGGGTTTAAAAAAGTTGTTCAATTGTGAGGATGTTTGTACTTTGTTGTTGGCCTAAATTTTAAAAACTGCAGTATTTTTAAATAGTCTATTTACAGTTCAAGAAAAATACATAAAATAAATTAAGTTAAAAAGCATCATGCTCTACCTGATGGAAATATTTATAAGGAAACAGAACTTAGAACTTAAGAGAGCAATTGAAAATCATTTAGAATAATTTTCTTATGTTAAAATGAAGAAACTGAGACCCAAATAGGTTATATGGTTTACCAAAGCCCAGGCAGCTAATGCATAATTGTTTATTTTCTAGGACAAGCATATTGTACATGTTAATCATTTTCACCTAAAATAGATGTTATTGGTAATCCATCCTTACTACTTAAAGGAATACAAACTATAGAGTGAATGAGTCATCTCAGAAGCTTAACTAATTTGGGAGATAGAGGAAGGCAGGTCATCAAGTTTAATGAACATTTACTATAAGCTAGGCATAGTTCTAAGTTCCTTATTGCAACTTTTAGAGAGTTGCTGTACAACAATGAAACAATTCATATATTTACTGATGAATGGTTTAGTGTTGAGAGAATATATGTATAAATATTGAAATTAGAATGTGACCCCAGGTCTCACCTCCAAAGTACATTCCACAAAGCCACAGCGTTGAGAGATAATTATTCATAATTCTGGCACTTCTGTATGTCTTCTTGCCACTGGAAGGACAAGTGCTTTACAAACAATCATGAAAGCTAGAGTTGATATCTCTGTACAGACAGAGATCCAGAAAGACCTTCGGAGATGGTAAAGCCTCCCACCTCTTGCCTAAGAAGATTTGCTTACTTTTTCCTATTTCTCCAGAGGGGAAGGTGAGCAGATTTGCCAGCAGCATCTTCTAAGGTTAGGGATTTCCTAAACTCGTTGTTTCCAAGCTGTGACACAGGACTGAGTATGTGGCACCTGCCTGGGGTGGTTCCACATAGCTCCTATAGAACTTCCGGGACAAGGGGACTGATATGACCATACTATGCCGTAAGTAAAAACATGTATAAATAAATGTAGGTTCATTGCTTTGTCAAAAAACTTGTCAAACAATTTTATGGAAGTGTGGTAAACAAATTTTAGGAGCTGCTGGGCCACTGACAAATATTGCTTCTTCAAACCATAAACCTGCCTGTCAAATTTGAGGAAAGAGGTAGCTCATTCCTTGACAAGGTCTGTGTTCACATGGCTAACTCATTTGATTGTGAAAAAATATATGACATCTCTTAGGTCCATTGGTTATAGCTTAGATTCCATGGAACTCATTAAAAGCCAATGTAGACAAAATAACAGGCATTAATGAGATACAGTAACAAAGAGAAAAGCAGGTATTTACTAATTTAATTTACTTAATTTGCAATTTAGTTAATTTCTAAAAGGCTCTAATCTTCTTTCTGATTCGGTGTTGTTTGTTATCATTTAAGAAATTGTTCCATGAACATTTCTCTGGTACTCCCGATCAGGAAGGTAGCTACCATTTCTAACCAAATGCCTGATTTTTGATAACTTTTCTTTTTTATATGCTACTCCCTCCTGGCATCCTTGACAAAAAATTTATCCATTTCTATATATGCTTTCAATTATTATGAAAGTATAATTAACTCCATGATACCAACCAGTCAACAGCAATCTAAGATGCATATATTAAAAATTCTTTAACCTTTTCTCATTAACAAAATACCCCATTCTCATAATTGTTCCAATTTTGTTTTTGTTTTGTTAGTTCCTTTGAATTGAATAGATTCTCCCAGCATTGTACCTCTAAATCCGAAAAGAAGCACTATCGCTAGGAGAGCCACCAACTTAACCTGTGAAATGGTGCATGTTTGTGCTGCTCAGACTAAGACTTGGCCCCTTTGGCTGCTGGCTCACACGATCCTATTGAGCGCTTGTCCTCGTTCTGTATGACTATGTGTCTGTTCTGCACAAGCCTGTCACTTCCCCACCGGTACCTTGGAACTGATGAGTGTGTGGTCCTTACTCACATGACCTGCCCTTGGTCAGCTGTGCCCTCTGGAGCAATGAGTTTCAAGAAGAATAGAGAGAAAAGACACATGTTTAGACAGCTGAGTGGGATGCAATTCTTCAGTCTTTTCAATAATAGTTGTAATAAAAGGAAGATGAATATGAGGCTCAGGGAGGACTGAGTGTGAGCAACAGTACGTGGTTAATTTGTTCTCACTGAAAAAGTCTCGGGCATGAGTCAGATCATATAGATAGAAGTATTCTATTCCATGTCAGGAGAATTAACTAATTTTTCATTGCAGGGAAATTAAAAGAAAAAAAAAAGGCAAGTCATCAGAAACAAAATGGTCAGTTTTTCTTTGTATTCTGTTCATACCTTTGTGCCAGGGGTTGAGGCGAATTAAACATGGTACCCTGGTGAGGGCAGACAATGGAAACTAATATTCCTTATTTTATGAATACTGAGATAAATAAAGGGACCTCTGTGCCGTCTGTCTGATTCATTGGTAGTGGAACCCCAAACCTCAGTTTAATTTCTCAGTAGTTCATGGGTTTGAGACAAGTTCTAGGGAAGACCCATTCTGGGAGGGAGCGTGTCACAGAGCACACTTCACTGCATCATGGTCTGTGGTCTGTGACTCTGTGACTCTCCTCATACTCTCCAAGATTTTCAAAGAGTCATGGCAAATTCTAAGCACACACACAGACAAAAAAGAGGGGGACAGCGGGAGATTGGAAATTCATGTTTGTTTAGAAACAAAACTAAGGACGGCATTTAACCATATGACTGATTCACTAGAATCGAGTGATGTTGTCAGGTGTCTGATATTTTCAAGTTGTTAGAGTTATCACAGAGAAGACCCTTCCCAAACCCATTAGCTTCATGTTCGATGAAGTGGAAACGTGTCCCCACAGTGTCTGTTAGAACTGACATGCTTATCATCATATCACCAAATTCCTTCCTCCTCTAAAATAGACCTTTTTTCAGTATGCAGACTTTTCCTGTCAGGGTCAGGGGAGAGAGAAGGGAAGGAAATTGGATAAAAGGCTATAACTAAGACTAAGAATCATGTTAGGTGATTTTAAATTTGTGAGAAGGAATTATATTTCTGCATAGAATTGTAGAAAGGGGGTGGTGCACAGCTCAAAGAAATCCCAAAGAATATGTAAGTGGATACAGCAGTCAATGATAAACAATGTTACTAAAATAAATAAATGAAAATCACTTCTTCCAAAGTTGAAATGGTCAGAAATTTGGCACATAAAATTAAGGTGGAAAAAAAAAAAGTCGAGCAAAAACAACCAAAGGAAATCACAGCTCCAGCATGTGCTATCTACTGTGCTTTGATGTAGTCTGGGCATGCATAAAAAATTAATTAATAAATTTTAAAAATATATGTATTTATAAATAGACATGTATACACACATGAGGAATATTTTAAAAATCCTGTTCCTGCCATATTTGTGCCAGAAGCACCCTGGAAAAACAGGTGGTTATGAACGAGTGAAACTCTCTCAGGATGCAGCATTCACCAAACCTTCCATCAGGGCTAGCAGAGCAGACTGGCTGCAAGAAAGACCTCAGCAATGAGAACTGAAGAATGGAAAACCCTTTGCCCTGAGGGCTCAATAATTAATCAAAGCAAACATTTTAACGAAGGCAGCAGCCACAGCAAAACACAGAGAATGCAGTTGGAACCAGGCCTCAATGACAAAGAAAAAGGAAAGAAGACGGAAGCTCAAAAGTCACGTTGCTGATGAATGAGAATGTCAGATACCTAAGTATTTGAATTTTCAAGATTCCTGAGAGCCTGGTGGGTCAGAAATTCATGCCACCCATAAACTATGTTAATCTTCTCTTCTCTTCAAAACACATATATTCAGAGCATGGAAGGAAGTGTGATGTAGTAGGGATTTGATGCTCAAGGCCTGGATTCTTCAATGAGAACTGGCTGTGATGGCCCAGCCCAGAACCAGTCTAAGGTGGGCTTTTGCCACTAATCTTCTGACACCTAGTAAAGCCTCAGTTTTCTATGTAACAGTACAAGCAAAGGACATGTGCATTTAAATTTTATTCACATAGTCACTCATTTATTAGTCAATAATTACTGAGCAACCACTATGCGTAAAACTAAGGCCAGCATAGTGCAGGTAAGGGACGGAAGTGTACATCAGAGTCTCATCTCCTAAAAGAGTTATAAAATATTACATTGAATTTAGTGCCATGAGAGAATCGGAGACAAATTGACATGGAAATTCAGAAGAAGGCAAGATGAATTCTTGTCTGGGAAAAATGAGAATAGGATCAAGGAGGGAGGTGGTATTGAAGTTGAGACACAAAGAATTGTTGAAATTCTCTAAAGAAGCTGGGATAGCCTCAACACAATGTTAAAAAGAAAAATTAAGCACTGTTGTGTTATGTGAGCCTGTGTTTATTAAATTTATGTATTCCATAGAGACACATCTATTCCCCCACTGCGTTGTAAAATAATGTGAAACCATCGAAAAACTAACAATGCATGGATTGTGGGTTTCAACATGGAATAACCATAGGGAAAAGCAAATGGGGAATTTAGGAGCATTTCTACTTATTTTGTTAGAGTAAGTGCTTTTGACAAACTCTGAGTTTGTCAGTGAGGATGCAAAGTGGAAGACCCCTTTTGATGACCACATAGTTACTCAAATGGCCACACAAACACTTGCTAACTTCTCTTTGGGGAGCTCTCCTGAAGTACAGTTCTCAAAGCTGACCTAAAATGGCAGTTTTTCCTCTAAGAACTTACATTTTGAGGGAACCCAAATTTATATATATTTACACATGTAAATCAGTACCATATATATGCACTAACTAATGGTTGCCACTGTACAAGTTTGCAAAGGGTTTTCACAATGTCTTGTTCAAGTCTCATAATAACTTTTTGATTTAAGTTGGTCAAGTATTATCATTATCCTTATTTTATCTAAGATCAAGGAGAGTGAATCACAGTGAGGAAGGGACCCCTCCAAATTCAGGCAACTAGAAATGTCACCACTCCAAATATAGTAATCTTGGTTTTGGTTTGGTTTTGTTTTGCTTGCTGTTTTTGTCTTTTCTTTTCTTTCTTTTTTTAAAATAGCAATAATTAGTAGTAGTCATCCATTTTTCAATTCATTTCAACAGGTTTTTTTTAGCTCTTTTTTTGTTTGTTATTCTGTTATTTGGAGTGATAGAAGTTTCAGCTAGTGTTTACTCTGAACATTTAGCTTATATAACTGGTTTTTGAGTTTTATACAACTGCTTTTTAAAAGTATATTTTACTGATTAGGCTACTACAGTTGTCCCAATCTTTTCCCTTTTGCCACCCTCCTCCCATACCCTCCTTCCCTCTATCAATCTCCCCCTTAGTTCATGTCCAAGGATCATGCATATAAGTTCTTTGGCTTCTTCATTTCTCATACTATTCTTAACCTCCTCCTGTCTGTTTTGTATCTATCAACTATGCTTTTTAATGCCTGTACCTTTTCCCCCATTCTCCCTATCCCCCTCTCCACTGATAACCCTCCATGTGATCTCCATTTCTATGATTCTGTTCCTGTTCTAGTTGTTTGCATAGTTTGTTTTTATTTTTGTTTTTGTTTTTGCTTTTTTTAGATTCAGTTGTTGATAGTTGTTTGTTGTCATTTTACTGTTCATAGTTTCGATCTTCTTTTTCTTAAATGAGTCCCTTTAACATTTCATGTAATAATGGCTTGGTGGTGATGAACTCCTTTAGCTTAACCTTGTCTGAGAAGCACTTTATCTGCTCTTCAATTCTAAATGACATCTTTGCTGGATAGAGTAATCTTGGTTGTAGATCCTTGCTTTTCATCACTTTGAATACTTCTTGCCAGCCCCTTCTTGTTTGCAAAGTTTCTTTTGAGAAATTAGCTGTTAGCCTTACCTTTGTAGGTAGCTCTCTGCTTTTCTCTTGCTGCTTTTAATATTCTCTCTTTATCTTTAGCCATTGGTATTTTAATTATGATGTGTCTTGGTGTGGTCATCTTTGGGTCCAACTTGTTTGGAACTCTTTGTCCTTCCTGGATTTGTATGTCTATTTCCTTTGCCAAATTACAGAAGTTTCCTTTCATTATTTTTTCAAATAAGTTTTCAATTCCTTGTTCTTCCTCTTCTCCTTCTAGTATCCCTGTTATTTGGATGTTGGTATGTCCCAGAGTCTTCTTATTCTCCCTTCATTTTTTGAATTCTTGTTTCTTCATTCTGTACTGGTTGACTCTTTCTTTCTTATGTTCCAAATCATTTATTTGAATCCTGGCTTCCTTCTCTTGACCATTGGTTCCCTGTGGATTTTTCTTTATTTTACTTAGTGTAGCCTTCATTTCTTCCCTTATGCATTTGTTGTAATCAGTGAGATCTCTAAGCATCCTTATCACCAATGTTTTGAACCCTGCATTTGCTGGTTGGCTATCTCTGTTTTGCTTAGTTCTTTTCTGGAGTTTTGATCTGTTCTTTCATTTGGACCATATTTCTTTGTGCCCTCAATTTGGTGGCCTCCCTGTGTTTGTTTCTGTGTATTGGGTAGAGCTGCTTTGGCACACCTGTTAAGTTGTAAAGGATGGAACCTTAGGTATTCATTAGGATGGGGCAACCTGCCTAGTCGCTTTGTGGCGCTGTATGTGGGGGAGGGGTCTGAAAGGGAACAATGCCACTTGCTTGGCTCTCACCAAGTTTCCAGTCACTTCCCCCACTTCCCATATGTGACTGCTGCTTGGTGCTGAATCCCAGAGTGGGTGGGTTTGCTTATGTTCTAGGACCATGTGATCCTTTAAATGGACTCTCCTGAGAGACTGGCAGTTTCTTCCACTGCTCCAACCCCCACTGGTTTTTACAGCCAGAAGTTATGAGGCATTATATTCCTGGTGCTGGTATCCTGGGCTATGTGGTCTGACCTAGGGCTGGGATAACTCACTCCACAGGTGTCCCTCCCAGTTTTTATTCACCAGAGGTTAATGTTGGACTTCCTCTTCCCCACTGCCACCACATTGTGTCCTTTCCAACCTGGCTTTCCATCTTTACCCCTCCTACTGGCCTGGATAAATATTTCTTCTTTAAATCTTTGGTTGTCAGACTTCCATGCAGTTTGATTTACTGGTGGCTCTTGTTGTGTTTTGTTTTGAGATTAGTTGTGATCTTTCCTATAGTTGTGCAAGGAGGAGAAATGTGTCTACCTATGCCCCCATCTTGGCCAGAAGTACCCAACAAATATTTCTAACCATGTTACCTAGCCATCTCAAAGTCTCTGTTTTGACCAAACTTGACATGGCTGATGTATACAACAAAATCTACCCATTAGGATGATTAATGATTGCTTTTCAGGTTTTTCCCAGAAGTCTTAATAATACTTCACATCCAGTTATGTTCTACAGTGGTGGCAAACTGAAAATTATCCAATGGCAATATGGTCTAAATAGCCCAAACGCTTCCTTACAACTCTTCTTTTTAATTTTTTTAGCAAGCAGGATGGAGTAAAAGGAATTAGAGACTTCTATAAGACAGACATTGAAGATATTGTGCCACATACATGTAAATATTGGCTAGCTTCCATATATGTGTCCAAACCATATTTCAACCTGCTAGTATGTATTATAATTACCTTTAATATGAAGCCTGAAAAATTAATCAAACACAGTGTCCACACCCCCAATTCTGTCAAGATCCCCTTGAAGTCATTGGGTACAGTGCTGTATCCTTGATCTTGGACTCTCAAAATCCATGCGAATGCATCACTGCATATACTTGCACAACATGCAGACATGCAATAGACACAGTACATATTAGGCAGAGCCTCCAGTTTTATTTTGGGAAACCTATCTGTTGGGGTATATATAAGTTGCTATAGGCAAATCATGATGTTCTCTAATGTGAATTAGGAGATTTTTCTTTAGTTCTGAAGAAATAGCCCGGTGTACTTTTTTTTTTCCCCTGCCTCCAGTTTCTCCAGAATCCCAAGGAAGTTCCAAAGTCCTCTGAAGCCTCGCATGCAGAGACTCATGCATGAGAACTCAGTGAGAGCTTTTTCTTTCATGAAATAATCAGAGGGTAGAAGGCTGGTAAGGGTTTCTCTCCTTGCTGGGTGCCATAGGTATCAATTCTAGCAATAGAACTACCTAATGGGGCAGTATGGCCAGTCATTTCTCCTGGACAGAGTGATTTGATAGTAAAATGGAGTAACAGTTTCTGAGAGGGGGGAATAATGTGTTTCTGTGGAATTTTGACAAAGATTCTGAATCCTATTTCCAATCCTAGAATACTTGTCCACTTTTATCACATTTCAATATTGATCAACACATGCTGTGAAGGTTTAGCAAAAAGTAGGGTCATATGAATTATTTGGAAGATTATATAATTCTACTTCTCAAAAAAACAAAAAAACAAAAAACAAAACCTTTAAAAGACAGCAGAGATAGGCTTTCCTCCTGCCGAGGATGATAAAACTACTCTTCAGTTATGAAAATTACACATAGCTCTCTGCCCCAACACAAAGAATTAATGTCAAACTAGAGAAAGTTAAAATAAAAAGCTTTCTCTTTCCTTCCTCTCCATCAGTTTGCCTCTTCCACATATTTACTTTTTTTTTTTTTTAACTAAGGTTCATGTTTGGAACCGTATGTATGGCTTGTGAGATAATGGAGCCTCCCTGCAGGGTACAATTGTAGACAGACCTCGTTGCCTTGCTATCTTTCATTTATCTTTCCAGGTAATCTGTAGACTCTGTGGATTACACATCAGAGATCATTTTTCATAATAAAGCTCTCTCTAGGACAGTTTATCTTTTAACCCTTTCCTTTAAAATTCTGTGGTTGATTATATTCCTGATAAAAAAAAATTCAAGCTGTTAGCATTTCAAAAGATGAATTTAAGAGATTAAATTAGAGAGAAGAGGAAGGAAGATACAGTGTAATTGATAATTAGACGAACTTCACTCCAACCTCCTCAGGACAACTCTCTGGTCTTTGAGCTATATTTTGAAGAGTAATGAATTTTTATCGGAAACCCACTTTGTAGCCAGTTGGAGTCTTGTTCTCTCATCTCAGTGTGAGCTGTCTTTGGTAGAAGGCTTGTCGGTGGTAATGGGCCAGTCATCTGCCCCTACTCCTCACACTGCTGCTGACTCCTGACCCAGAATGTGCACTGCCGTTGAATAATGAGGTGAGGATCAAATAGAACCTGGTCCCATCAACCCACATAAAGCCAAGAATGGGCTCATTTTCAAAAATTATTCAGAGACAGCACCTAAATTGCTGTCAGCTAACTGGATAAATTAGGGGAAGAAGGAGAATAGCATTCCCCTCCTTCTCCTGCCAAATTATCCAGGTGGTCTTTTTGGTGTTAACTCCTTTCATAGAGATACAGCCTAAAATCTTATATAATCTTAATTAAATTTAAGATAATACTTTGGCTTACTGTGAATGTTGAACAGGGGATCTCTTGATTATTTCATTACACAATCAGACCATATGTCCCATCACCAAATAAAGTGTGAGGGGGAAACTTGAAGGTCATTGGGGTTCTGTGAAAACACATCTGATGTATACTTTCCCACTTTTAACGTTTTTTGTTGAATCACAAATAATCTCACAACTAAGTAGATTTAAACAGTAAAATGGGCTGAATTTTAGCTCACAGTTCAAAATCATAGGCTCTGCTTAATCCTTTCACCCTTCTCACCCAGCACCCAACCCTTCCCTCTCTGACAGTTGTCAGTCTGTTCTCTGCATCCAGGGGTCTGTCTCCAAATTGTTAGGTTATTTTGTTCATTGGATTTTGCATATAAGTGAAATAATATGGTACTTGTCTGTCTCTGACTGGCTATTTCCTTTAGTATAATATTCTCCAGGTCCATTCATTTTGTTACAAAAGGTAAGATTTCCTTCTTTTTACTGCCAAGTAGTATTCCATTGTGTAAACATACCACACCTTTTGTAACCACTCATCTACTGATGGGCACTTGGGTTACTTCCAAATCTTGGCTATTGTAAATAATACTGCAATGAACATAGGGGTGCATATATTCTTTTGACTTAGCATTTCAGGTTTCTTCACATATATACCCAGGAGTGGAATTGCTGTGTCATAAGGCAGTACTATGCTTAATATTTTGAGGTATCTCCAAATTGATTACCACAGTGACATGGACATAGACAACAGTCTATGTTGCCAGAGGGAAGGGATCTGGTGGGATGTAGAAGAGGGTAAAGGGGGGATAAATGGTGATGGAAGTAGTCTTGCACTGGGGTGGTAAACACACAATACAATATACAGATGATATGGTATAGAATTGTGTATCTGAAACCTATATTATTTTATTAACCCATGTCACCCCAGTGAATTCAATTAAACAAAATAAAAGCATAGGCTCTGAAGCTTTTAGGATTCACAACCTGCCCCCACCACTTTTAGCTATGTAGTCTCAAGCAAGTAACTCTACCTCTGGAGCTTTAGTTCTCTCATTTGCAAGGTGAACAAAATAATAACACCTCTGTAGGTTGGTTACTGTAAGGATGGAATGAGTCTGAAGTGGCCAGTTCTGGTGTACTCACTGGGTTATTCTGTTGATATGACCTCTTATGTAATCTTTCTGTGCACTTAATTGGAAATTTCAAAGCACAAAGCTGCAGATACTGAAAGTAGCATTCCTACTGAAGGCAGAGTGATCTGTGAACCCAGGGTACATTGCAGGCAGTAAGAGTCATGTGCTTTTGCCAATAATGTAAACGCCAGCCCTGTTGTTTTCTTTTCAGGGTCCAGAATGTCTCTAGGCAGGAGATCTGGGGGAAACCTCTAGCTCATAAGCTCTAGTACTGTAGACCTCTTGAGGTATAGAAGTTAGACAGCACTGCTCACATCAATGTAATTCTTTAGAAGATTTCCTGTGCTGCACTAATAGCACCTTTTAGGCTCCAATACTCTGAAAATTCAGTTATTAGTACTGAATCACTTCCTCTGAGCCATTTAAATCTAATTTTTTCCATATCTCTGATCATCCTTACCTCCCATTACCCCTTTCCTGACCCTTCAGTCACTGGCATTACTTTCCCTGGATATGAACTTCTTTTCCTTTTTAAATGCTATGTCGAATCTCCACGTAAAATTCTTGTCTTAACATGGTTCACAGACGACTTATTCAAGTCAGACCCTTATTCAAGTCCCTGGAACCCTATGCCTCAAGATTTCTTTCAGTGAGCATCATCTTCTTTAAGCTTGCTTTGATCCTTTAGCAGGATGTAATTATTATAACATTGACACAGGTCTATCAAGCCGTTTGTATAAGCCCCACTGTTCCATAACTAACCTAAGTCAACAGAATTGAGGTGCTTGCTTCTCATGCATGTTCTGTCATGTACGTACTTTTTGTTTGCTTGATTGTTTGTGGGAGAAAAGCTTCTCTTTCAGCCTGGTTCCTCTAAGTATCCCAACATTAATGCTTGTATCAGATGAAAAACTGAGGTATGCTGCACTAACAAATGACCTCTCCACAAAATCCTCGTATCTTATATGAATAAAATATTATTTCACCTCACTCACCTTGTCTAACATGGATTTTGTGTGATCATTTCATGCCATCTTCATCTCAGGACTCCAGCTGATGGAGTATTCATGACAGAATGTTGTCATCAGTTGAGAAAATCAAGTCATGTGGCATGTTGTCCTTCAATAAGGTGAGAATGTATAATCCTCCCACAAAGAGGGGGCCTTGTAGGTTAGGTTACTAAATCTGAATGAGCAGTAATATGAGCTGCTGGTATAGTGAGACAGGCTCCTATAACTTTAGAAAAGACTCTAATGCAGACTTAGGGATTCTTCAGATTCCTAACACAGGGACCTCAACGTCTAGCTTTTCGCATCTCCAAATTACACAAAAATGTGAAAAACCCAAATTATGGCTTTAAATTACTAGTGAGGTAGGTAGACTTACACCTTAAATTTTAAAGGATTCTTATTTCAGAATTTCTTTGAAGAAGGATTGTAGCTATTAGAGGGAAATTACACAAATTGTTCCTCTTCGTACCTTCCACTTCATCCAGCTACAAAAGATAAGAAAAAACAAATTAAGACCATTCTCTAAATTATGGGTCTTGTTGATATTATATAAAAATGTGGTGTAAATATGCCATCTAAAATGACCTTGATTATAAAGAGAAAGCACGTATTCAACAAATTCATTCAGATTAAATGGGTATGGTGAAAGTTTTAAATAAGTAACTGATAAAAAGACAATATCTAGTAATAAAGTAGCTAAAAAATGAGAGTAAAATCTCATGTGAACCCATGGGAAATATACTGTTACAGTAGGATAGCTGATAACAAAATTAAACTAATAAATGAGAAATACATAGTATATCAATTCAATAACTCTGCAGTGAATATACTATTTTACTTTCCCAATAAAGTGGCTTATTTATTATTTTTTTTAGAAATAGAAATAAATTTTGAGATTTTAAAAAGTCAGAGCTTTTTCAAATTCCTTTGAAGAAATAAAATAAGAGTAATGTAACTGACTTTCTACAGACCATAGGAAACTCTTTTTTTATTTTAGGTTTTATAGGAACAAAGGTGTTTCCTGATCAAATATTAGCTTGGTGTCAGAGAAACTACAGGAACACTGAAAAATCTGGGCTTTTGCAAGATAAGATTATATTCCAGTAATGAAGAAAAATAATTCATTTCTATCTCTAATGCTCTTTGAACATACAAAGTCTTTATTATGTCATATTTTCAGTTTAGTATGCATGAGAGATTATTACTTAGTGTATAAATTGCCATTGCAAATAAAATAAAATATAATCCATAGTTCACAACTTGTGGCAGTAAATGGCAAATGGTTTACAAATATCTGAGTTCAAATAGTACACAAAGAAGGTAGGAAAATAATTAGAATAAATAAAGAGATGTGTGAGTTCACCCGTATTTGTGTTTTACCCTTGCTGAGCAAGGTAGAATGCCCTCTTTAACTAATTATCCATCAAATATTCCTAGAAGCAAGTTGTTATGACAGATGTTTCTATCTCTGTTCTGCATATGGAGAAAATGAAAAGAAATGATTGAGGGAGAAGTTGAAATAGAAAAAGTTGACTAGCAAATCCTGAAAACCTCAACTTTTTTAATTTTGGCATAATCCACTCAATAGCCCAAATTAACTTCCATTAAATATAACCCAAAGAGTGGCTTGTAAAGTCTATTTTAGTAATCTTTAAGTCCTCAAACTCAATCATCTTAACAATGCAGTTGCTGATGGAAGATTAACAACCCTAAACCTCTTGAAGTTGGGGAGATGTCATGTGGCAAAAGGCTAATTAGAAGGGCCTTGATAAACTTCAGGAGGAAATGTGGCCACACATGTAATACCTCTGTGATTCCTTGCACCTTAGAGATATTCTGAAATATTTTGTCATTTGGGAAATTAAAATTTACAATGACAAAATTGAATATATATTTTTTTTAAATAGCAAACCACAACCAAAAGAATGACTTCAATTAATGGGTCAGCCTAGGGAAATGGATTTTTTATTTCCTAAGAAACCAAGGGACTGAATAAAGATCCATCAATATACAGTGCCAGGTAATCCTAATTAACTACTGTAAGTAAGGAGTTTGTCTCACTTAGTTTAGGAGCCACATAGGAAAATAGCACTTCCTTCTTAAAGCACAGGCATTATCAGACATTCCACAAAGGAGAGAATTTTGTCTTCCTTGAAAATCTTTGCTTGTTCTTCTCTTGCTAATATTTTTATTAATCGGTATTTGATTAGGTATTTTTATTTTCAAAATACTTTAAAGTCTTAAATTTTATAAAAAATTTTCTTGATTATTGTCACTTTCTTCTTAGCAAAAAAAAAATAGAAGAAAGAACTTTGTTAGGGGATGGAGGGATCTAGTGAATATGAAAAAGGACTCATGGACATGGGCAATAGTGTGGTAATTGCAGGGGAGAAGAAGGTGTAAGGGGGATAAATGGAAGTGAAAAAGTACAATAAAAATAAATGCAAAAACAATAACTTGAGAGGGTAAAGTGATTGGCATAAGATCAAAGTAACATTACACTTCAAGAATTTGGAGTTTCACGTTGTGTGAGAATATAAGCAAATACTTTGTCACCTGATTGTCAGTTTTATCTAATTAATTTATACCTTCTGCCAATTTGGAGTTTTTTATTATTCTTCATTGAAATAGCAATTAATTAAAAACAAAGTTTTGAAAATTTAATACATTTATCATTTAATTAACTTTATAAACTGCCTTCTATATCACATACATAGACATACTTCATATACCCCAAAAGTTTACCATGAGTGTATCTATTCTGTTAAGTTCACTTAATATAGCAGATATTGTATCATTTTTCTAAAGATTGATCAGCTTATTGGTTATGGAACATTTTGTTATGTTAACATGATATAATTTATTAAACATTTTATTAATGTGAAATGCTCAG
This sequence comes from Mormoops blainvillei, assembly GCA_004026545.1. Lineage (NCBI taxonomy): Eukaryota > Metazoa > Chordata > Mammalia > Chiroptera > Mormoopidae > Mormoops > Mormoops blainvillei. The sequence continues at coordinate 155,416 of PVJD01003127.1, forward strand.
ATTGACTCTAGTTTTTTTAATTATTGATAATATTACAACATTTATATTTTAAGCATGCTTAATTATTTTCTTTAAGATAAATCCCAGGAGTGAAATTATTGACACAAAAGATATGACTGTCTTTGTGGATTTTTTGCTACATGTTTTTATTTTTCTTTATATAAGAATCAATGAACTTACAATGCCAATAACAATGAATTAGTATTTAATTTTCAATACAACCTTGCTAATAGTGAGAGTGCTGTCAAAAATTGATACTTCATTACATGCAATATAATTCTTCAAGGTCACTTAAATTTCCATTCCTTTGACAATTAAACAGTTATATTTAATCTGATTAAAACCCCTGACATCATTAAGGCTATATTTCGTTATTATTGGGTTTTGATTGTTTGAGTTTAAATATAGTTATATGCAGATGATTATAAAATTTACTGGTAGTTTCAGGAATTCCATGAATGGAACTTGTTATACTATGGCCTACCACTAAATAAAAATTATATATAAGGTTAAACTGCCTCCGTCTTATATGAAAAGTATTAAAAGAACCTTGTTAAAAGAATGATCTTATTTTAGAAAGGGTTGAAATGAACTCATTATAACCAGGCATGGACCCCAAGGGCATGGAAGCAGTATTTCAGGTTTTATTTGTCTTTGAAAACTTGATTTATTAATATATTTTCACTGGTTCTTTTACCCATGTTAATGGTATAATTTACCTTCATCTTGCTTTCAGGAAGTTTGTTTGTTTGTTTGATCTTTCTCTGGCCTCAGAGTTCCCACATAAAATAATTATTTATTAGGAGAGAGACTCTGTTACGGGCACTTTAGGCAGAACTTGAGAGTGAGAGTCGGGTCACTTACTCTGCAACAGTGATAGCTTATATTTTTGAGAGGACCTGTAGATCCCTAATTGGACCAACTGAACCCCTTCCGCAATATTTTGTTCAGTGATCACAGAGCCCATGTCCATTACTCTTCGGTAGTTTTCATCCACTGGTTCTTTACACATTCGATTTCATTTCATCTACACAGTAACCTTCATTTAAAAAAATAAATCATAGAGGTATTGCATAACCACATGACAGGTTTATGGCATTTTTGGTGATATCTGACCCCAAACGCCTAATCAATTGAATCTATGTCATAGTGCTTCCTATCTTTGACAGCATACATTACAAATTAAAATGCACTTCTTCATGACAGATTCTCATATATCTGAAGGCCTCTTTGCTGTCTCTCATAACCTTCTCACCTATAAAGTTAAATATTATCATATCTTTCAAATCTGCCTCATCTGACATTCTTTCAAATCTCTTTCCCACCCTGATTTCACATCAGTTTCTAAACACCTTCTAAAATAATACGTAATGTAATAGATGATGCTTACTAATTGCAAACTACTTATAGTACTAAGTGCTTTACAGTGAGATAAACATTTTTATATCTATTTTATAAACAAAGAAACTGAGACATAGGAATTTTAAAGTATACAATATTACAGAACCAGAAGTTGGCAGGCCTGGGATGCTGACACAGGAATGGCTAGCGCCAAAGCTCAAGTTTTCAACCACTGGGTGTACTGAAAGCTCTGGGTCTGGTGTTACCAGTGCAGGATAAAGACCGTTCTTTTGTGGTATCCAGATTTTCTTTAGAATTTTTTTCTTACGATCCCATTATGTGTAGGTCTGTGTTAAGTTTACTATTATCTAAGTCTGTCAAATCCTATTTGTTTGGTTTTATTTTTCATATTTTCCCCCCATTAACCCAAGCTATCTACAGTTGGTATCTGAAGTTCAACTGGAAGAATTTCCTTTGTCTCACTTTATATATGAAGGTATCTGGGGTTAATAAAATTATAGACGCCCAGAGCCTTTCAGTGAGGTTGAAATCAGGTGCAAAAATTTCAGCACATCCTTGTAATAAAGAAGATGAAGACTTGTAAACATATTCTCCAATATATTGTGATATGATTCTTGGTTAAAATCAAAGTAAGGATAAATATACACGTTCCCTTCTTAGTAGCTGAAACTGACTTAGTTTACTAATTCCTTTGATACTTTGGGGATGGGTATAAAGATACAGTATTAAACAGAGGGTTTTAGAGTGAAAAAGTAAAAATCAAAATTTTAAGATGAGGTTTTACATATTAGAGAAGATCTGCCATTTATGGTACAAAAGGCCTGAGTTCTATTATTTTTTAAAGTTTTTCTTTTTATGCTAGGGTTTTTTCCTTCACCTTGAATTTCCAAAGTCTTTTGATAACATCGCTAATTAAATGTTTTTATGTGCAATTCCTTCACAAATTTAGGAGGACATATATGAAGGCAGTTAATGGCATATCAACATAAGCGCCAGAGGCAGTGCTAGTCACAGTAATGTTAGAGAAAGTAGGGCTGTTAGTATCTTGTGACTCCATTGGTGATTCACAACAGCTTCAGTTCACACCTGAAAGAGCCCAGAAGCAGAAGGTCTAGTCACTGCATTGACCATCTCTCTGCATCTCTTCCATAGCTCTGGACCAAATCATTTTCCTCAATAACACAGCCCTTTAATTCTACATGTAGATGAGATAAGTTGATATTGCCTCATTTTTATTTGTTCTGTAAATTACTTGCTGAGTGAGAAAAATAAGAGCTGGATTTGGGATAAAAAAAAGCTATGACAAAATACATGAGGGTGTCAATTAGGGTTATGCAGTACAATTGAGAACTGACCATGAATTATAGCTTATATTCAAAACCAAAATACACAGTGACACATATCTATACAGCAATATGAGTTTCTTTATCTGGACTTAGCAGCCTTGGTGTAGAAATAAAGAGTTTTGTAGAATCGGTACATAGATGGGAGTTTACATGGAGCTATAATCTGGGGAAAGGTAAAAGGGAGCAAGGGATATAATGTGCTCAGAAGAATGGATCTAGGCTGGTGGTACAAGGAATTAAAATTGGAAGAAAGCTGATAGAAAGAAAATTAAGGTATCAGAGGACTAGAAGTCTCATTGAGAACAAAGAACAGATTTAGTGAGACTGAAGAATGGCACAGGAAGTGGGTAAAAACATAGGAGCTTGTAACTGGAGCAAAATGGCAAACTGTGTGGCTGTGAAGCAGAGTGAGGAGGGAGTGCGGGAGAGCGGATGGAGGTGGTGGGAAAGCCCAGGGTGAGGCAATGGGAGTGATTTCCTAACGAGGACCGGGAGAGACTCAGATCGTCTGAGAGGCCAATTATTTGAAAACTAAACATGGAAACTGGAGTGTTACTTGAGCAGGAAATAACACAATCTTAGACAAGAAGGCAGGGAAGGATTTAAGGATGGTGGAAAAACAGAAGACACGTATTAATTTAGTGAGAGTAGATAATTATAAATAAATTTCATACAACCCTCTCCCTTTCCCTTTCCTCCCTCCTCCTTTTACTCCTCCTCTTCCTTCTCCCCTTCCTCTTCTTCTGATTGTAAATTGTATAAGAAAATAGCAATTTTAATTTTAAGGCTTGACAGAACTCACAAATTTATAACACAGCTTCCTAAACAAAAGAAAAGACAAGTTAACGCACAGGGATATAGCTTGTTCTTATTGTTCATAAAATGGTGTTGTGTAACTAGTTAATTGTGTACATTTCCCAAAACCACTTTGTAAAGAGAATACTTAATGGCAAAATGATCCCCACTCTCAAAGAATAACTTATCTACTACCTTTCTCCCTGTTTCGGCAATAGAACTGAAAACTCATAAATATAATTTATTATATTACCAGGGAAAATTATTGTAATTTCAAAAATGCTGACCTGTGCTTCCTCCCATTATGAATCTAAACAAATATAAATATTCCAAGTAACATCTAATGGCCAATGAAAAGAAAAAAAGTTAGATAATTTACCAGACAGTCCTTTTTAAATTCTCATACCTATACATCTATGCATGTATTTCTATATATATATAGCTATCTATAATTTATGAAACACATATTTAACTATATATAATTATCATTAACACTAAATATTAGTTTTAATTATATAGAATATAAATATATTAGGTAATATGAAAATGTATAATGTATAATTATCATACATTATATATTATAATTTTATATTAATAAAATTGATATAATTTTATCTATTAAAAAACTGATGGGCTTTGACTGGATTTAGTCTACCTAGCATTATTGTAGCTTCCCAGAATCACAAAATCTTACAGATATAACATGTTAGATTTTATTTTCTTTAAGATTATGCTAAGTAGAATAAGCCAGTTGGTGAAAGACAAATAGTATATGATCTCACCTATAAGAAGAACCTAATGAGCAAAATAAACTAATAAGCAAAATAAAACCAGAGGCATGGAAACAGGGAACAGACTGACAGTGGCCAGAGGAGTGAGAGGAGGGGGATTAGTGTGGAAAGACGGGGAAGGGACTAGTTGAGGAACGTGTATGAATGATGCACGGACATGGACTATAGGGTTGGAACTGACTGTGGGAGCAGGGGGTGGGCTGGGTGTAGAAGGGCAAAAGGGGGAAAATTGGGACAACTCTAATAGAACAGCAATAAAATATTTAATAAAAAGTGTTCACTGTTTAATGAAGGAAAATAGGGGAAAAAAGATTAATTTTATTAATTTTGTTCTGTCTTTTAGTTTTCCTCTGGAATTACATAGCTCATTTCTTAGGCACAGAGTAAGCTATAGAAATGTTAAAACATACCATCCCCGCCCACAGCACTAACAGACATACACATATACATACATACATACATTTATAAGCTTTGGGGTTCCAGTTAATCCCTGGAGGCCCATAACAAGAATGGCTCTCTGAAGTATGAGTTTGCATTTCAATTTGGCTCAATTTCACCCTAAAGTTAACAATTCTGTGCCCACATTTCAAAAAGATTTAAGATGCTACTTCTGATGGAGTCTGATAAGCCAATTTTTGTGTAGTTCTGTTTGCTCTCTCATTTCTCTTTTTCTCTTTTCATTTTCAATAATAAAAGAGGCAAAGACTGGAAAGGTCAAATGCTTTAGGTTTTGTCAGGCAGTTTGGGATTTCTCCAGTGAAGAACACATCCCCAATTCCCTGGAATGTCAAATCAGCAGTTTAGTCGGTCACTGGAGCCAGGACAGATGGGAACCCCCAGGAGGGTTGGCCCACTTCCCTTCTTGGCTCCCACAATTAAAACTTGAATGTGTAGATTTCTTTGACCTCACATTTGTTTTAAAAAAATACTCTTTTCACTTTCAAGGGAGTTTAAGCCAAAAATTTGAAAACTGTTTCTCTAGAGAAAGATCAAGAAAGAAAGCAGATGAAGCAGGAGTGGAATATCAAATTTTTATACAGGTTATTTAATTCAGGAGTTGTAAGTAAATGTCCATTGCAAAGAAAATTTCATGTAACTGATCATTATGCCATTGCCAATATCAGGGTCTCTTGGTTGGCTTGAAGTGATGTGGCTTGGATGCCTTAGGTTATTACCCTAACTAACGATGGAATTTTTGTGTCTTGAAAACTCACAAGCCTTGATGTTTTTTTCTTCCATAAAATGAGGGGCTAAATAGGTGCATAGTAGACTTCAAAAATACCTTGTGAAGACAGGGTTCTTGTCTGATTCGCTCAAAGCACTGTCCAGCATTATACCTTACAGGTAATATGTTCCAAATAAGTGCTTATTGAATGACTGCATGGATAAATAGTTGATTTTGGGGTAGCAGCCTTGAGTTCTGTCATAGACATGTTTGGTAGCTTTTTGCAAAGTATTTAATACCTTTGTGTAGCTTCTTCATCTAAGAATTTCTGTGGATGTGATGAAGATTAATAAGGTATTGCTCCAAAGAGTGTTAATGTAGGAATATAGCATATTAATAGTGTTAATATTATTTGTGCATGTATTGATTACTGTTCATTTTTAGAGTCCTGACTGTATTTATTACACTGCCATCTCCAATTTCAATCAAGGCACCTCAACAAAAAATTTTTTGAAAACTATTCTAATAATAGTATAATTTGTATTGCTGTTGCAACTGTATCATGGCATAAAGTCATGCTATAATATACATTTCTATCAGCATCAAAAGTTATTCAAACCACATGTATGTATTGAATACCTACTGATCATCAATCATTGTTTAAGTCACTGTGGATATAACAATAAGCCATATGGACAAGATCCCTGAACTTACATTGAAGTCGGGGATTGTGGTGCCCATAAAGGTAGATAATGAGAAAATGAAGAAAGAGATAATGATAAGTGCTTAGAAGTAGTTAGATAGGGTAAACGTGATGGTAGGAAGAGTTATTTTAGATTACACACTCAGAAACATCTCTCAGAAGAAATGGCATTTGAGCTGAGCCTAGAAGTTTATGAAGGAACCAATGCAAATATCCTAAAAGAGAATGGGTTTGGAATGTTCTAGAAAGAGTAATAAATTCGCTATAGCTGAAATATAAACAACAGTGAATAATATATTCATATCAAAATTTGATGCATTAAGTAAGAGGTAATGGAATTTTCCATTGCCGCTTCATAAAGCTTTTAATTCCTTTAGTACTGTAAGAGGAAGAAAGGCGAAAATAAAATCTGAGTTTCAGAATTCCTCTTCAGTATGTTGTCTAGGTCTGCTTTCTGAGAGTATCCCAGAGGGCCTCTCTAGGACAGTCACACTGGGCAGTGGTTAGCAGTTCAGCCGTATGCAGACAGGTGAGCATACTCTGGCTTTGCAAGCAGGAAGTCTTCTGATAAAGGATTGATTTTTACATATCTTTTGTGCTTTTTTTCTTTATAGTAGAAGGAATATGAGGTTCAATAAGGGGTGTTAAGAATGGGAAAATTGTTTACAAATACATTAGTATGTTTCTAAAGATGAAAACATTTTCTTACACATGCTCAGTTGCCATAAAATATTGTAAGATATAAAAATAAATGCATTTCACAACATCAGAAAAGAACATAAAGTTAGGATTCATAAATATTATTAAATGCTTACCAAAATATTAAAAAGAAAATATGAAATGAAGATTTTCAGTAAGCATTTACATTTTATAAATTTTATAAAATTTTTACACATACAATATTAGAAAGAAAAAATAGTGTAATGAACTTGTATGTGATGAGGGACTCAAAAAACCCAGAATTACCTTCTGGATGGTGGGCCCCTACTACTACAGGCTTCTCCCACTAGGTGAGTGTTCTAGGAACCCATCTGTATCAGTGTACCAGCTGGCATTGTCGTGAGAGGCTATGTTAGGCTTCAGTGATTTTCTTTTGAAGACTCTTTCAATGCATTTGCCCATTTCATGATCAGTGACTTACGAATGCATCTTCCCACACTGCACTGAGTGTTCAGCAGATTTTGACCAAAAATGACATGACTCCCATGCCCTACCCACCCCCCATTCACCTGATCTCACCCCAAGCGACATTTTTTGTTTGTTTCCCTGGATGAAAAAAGTCCTCAAAGGGAAACATTTTGCCAGTGTGGAAGAGAAGAAACAAAAAATGGCAGAAGCACTAAAAGGCACCAAAATCAATGAGCTCAAAAACTGTTTTGAGCAGCAGAAAAATCATCTAGGTAGGTGTTTTGAATCAAATGGAAAGTACTTGGAAGGTACCTGAAGTTTAAACATGTAAGAATAAAAACACAATTTTTTTATAAATAAATTCCATTTTACTGGGGCCCCCCTTCATAGACTCATCACCAACTTCAACATTTATCCATGTTATGCTGTTTCACCTAACCCCCAGTCCTTCATTTTCTCAGAGTACTATAAAGCAAATCCTATATATATAACATTATTTCACTCATAAATACTTCAGCATGCTTCAACATACTTTAACAGACAAGGACATACTTTAAAGGATAATACCACAAGGACATTATCACACCTAACAAAATTAAAGTAATTTTGTTCGGACCCTTTAATAACCAGTCCATATTCAAATTCCTTAATGGCCTTACGTATGTCTCCTTGTAGTTGGTTTCTTCAAACCAGGATCCAAAAAATGTCTATACATTAAGTTTGGTTGTAATCTCTCTCAATTCTCTAGTCTATAACAGTCTCCCTCCTCCCAATTTTTGTTTGGAAAATTGAACCATTTGTCTTGAGAAATTTTTCATATTCTGGATTTGTTCGATTGTTTATTTATGCTATTGTTAAAATTGTTCCTCTCTCTTACCATTTGCCCTAGTTAGAGCTTGATTAGATTCAGAATCAGTGATTTCTTTCAAGGATGTCCTTTAGGCAGTGCCAATGCCTCAGCTTCACATGTGAAGGCGAGCTCCAAATTGCTGGCCATCACACTAATTGCGGTGCTTGAGTAATCAATGGTTTCAGGTGTTCTGAGCCTGGCTTCAACTATCCTAAAGGTCCCCATCAATATTTAACCAAATAGTCTTGGTATCTATTGACGAGCATTGCTTGGGCCAGTATTTCATTACAATAGTGATGTTAAATCATAGTATTCTATTTTCCAACCTAGAATTCTTCTCTAAAGAAGAAAGCTTCCTCATCAACTACTTGGTTATCATGGATTGTGCTATAATATCTTAAACTATTATCTATGGAGTAAAACAAGACAACTGAGTAATGCAGTAGCTATACAGTGGTGGTCTATCTATCTAGTATCTTTTTATTTTAAGACCCTACCTCTGGTTTTACAGAATATCTGGTGTTGGAGTTGACTTTTCTTCTCTTTCTTTCCTTTTTCCCTTCCTTCATGCATCCATCCCTCTCATTTTCTTCTTTACCCTTCCTTTCTTTCCCTTCCCTTCCTTCCTTCCTTTTTTCCTTACTCTTCCCTCCCTTTCTACCTCTTTCTCATCTCCCTTTCTCTGCCTACATGTGATAAAGTTCACAGTTCTAAAATTCACAGTGCAGTTTAACAAATTTTAAGTTATATGTAGATATGTAACTTTCATCTAAAACAAGAAATAGAACATTTACATCATCACAGAAAGTTTTCTGATTTTCAATCAGTTCCACCCCTCCCTTAAGGGATAATGACTTTCTGATATCTATCTCCATGGATCGTGTTGCCTCATTTTGGAGTTTATAGGAATGAATCAAATACTTGTGTTTTTCCCCCCGGGGGAAGTTGCCTGGCTACCTTTGCTTCAGAAAACGTGTTTAAGAGTCATTTGTGTTGCTATGTGTGTCTGTAGCTCCTTCTTCCCTGTTGCTGAATCTACCTCTTTCTTGAGTTAAGGACTTTTGGCTTCATTCTAGCTTTAGGCAACAACAAGTAAGGTTGCTATGACCATTGCTTTTACAAACCTATTATGTAGAGATGTTTTCATTTCTCTTGGATAAAACCTTAGGACTGGTGCTTCTAGGCCCACACAACACAATAAATTGATGTTTTACCTTTACTGTAGTATAATTGAAGTATACTGACTGAACTGCACATATTTAAAGTATATACTTAGATTAGTTTGGGCATATGTATACACTCTTAATCAAGATAAATATTTCCATCATTTCCTCAAAGTATGCTCTCCTGATCTGTAATCCATTCATACTTAAACACTCCATCCCCAGGAACAAATGACTTGCTTTCTGACACTACAAATTAGCTTGCATTTTGTAGAATTTCATATAAATGACAGTATACAATATGTACTCCTTTTTGCCTGGCATAATTTTTTCTCTCAACATACTGATTTGGGAAAAGGCCCTGTTGTATGTTTCAATAATTCTTTCCTTTTTATTACAAAGTAGTATTCCATTATATGGATAGACCATTTGCTTATCTATTCACTTATTGATGAATATTTGGATTTCCCCCAGTTTTTAACTATTACAAATAAAGCTGTAATGAATATTTGTATAGAAGTATTTGTGTGGACTTTCATTTTATTTTATGTTGGGTAGATAACTAGTTATAAAATTACCAGACCATCCGGTAGGCATATACTGAGGTTTTGAAGATAATACTAATCTCTTTCCTATATATATATATTTTTAACTTTTTCAGGGTCATTATAGCAATCCAATCAAAAGCATAAAGAGTTGCAGTTGCTTCACCTCCTCACCAGAATGGTCATATTTTTTTGGTGGTGGTTTTTAAACTTCAGCCTTTATAATGGATATATTAAGGATGTCTCCTTGTGTTTTCACTTTTCATTTCTCTAATGAGAGTTTGTCCATTTCCAGACCCTCTTTTCTGTTTCATTTATCTATACATATCTTTTTGCAAATACCCAAATTATCTTGATTCATTTTATAATAAGTCTTGAAGTAAGGTAGACTAAATCTTCTAAATATGTTCTTTTAAAAAAGTTGTTGCGCCCCTGGCCTGGTATCTTAGTTGGTTAGAGCATTGTTCTGATACACCAAGGTTGTGGGTTTAATCCCCAGTCAGGGCACATACAAGAGTCAACCAATGAAAGCATAAATAAGGGGAACAGATCAATGCTTCTCTTTCTCTCTGTCTTTCTTCCCTGTCCTCCTTCTCTAAGAAATCAATCAAAGATAGTTTATTCAATATATGGTCTTGGGAAAATTGGACAGATACATGCAGAAAAATGAAGCTAGACCGCCTTCTTACACCACACACAAAAATAAATTAAAAATGAAGTAAATACTTAAATGTTAGACCCAAAACCTTAAAAGCCCTAGAAGAAAACATAGACAACAAAATATAGGACATTGCTCATAGCACTATTTTATCAGGTATATTTCCCTGGGCAAGGGAAACAAAATAAAAAATTAAATAAATGGGACTATATCAAACTAAAAAGATTTTACAAAGCATAGGAAAACAAAATAAAAAGACAACCCACAGAATGGGAGAACATATTCACCAATACATCTGATAAGGGGTCAAGATTCAAAATTTATAAAGAACTTACAAAACTCAACACCAAAAAAAACAAACAACCCAATTAAAAAATGGGCAAAGGACCTGAATAGACACTTCTCCAAAGAGGACCTATGGATGGCCAATAGAAATCTGAAGAGATGCTCAATGTCACTAATCTTCAGAGAAATGCAAATTAAAACCACAATAAGGTATCATCTCACATCTGTCAGAATGGCTATCATGAATAAATCAACAAACATCAAGAGCTGGTGAGGATGTGGAGGAAAAGGAACACTTTTGTACTGTTGGTGGAAATGCAGGTTGGTGTAGTCTCTGTGGAAAACAGTGTGAAGATACCTCACAAAATTAAAAAATTGATCTGACTTTTGACCCAGCAATAGCACTTCTGGGAATATATCTGAAGGAACCCAAAACAGTAAATGAAAATCACATAAGTACCTCTATGTTCATTGCAGCGTAACTTACAATTGCCAAGATATGGAAGCAGCCCAAGTGTCCATAAGTAGATGAATGGGTGAAACAACTATGGGACACTTACACAAGGGAATACTACTCGGCCATAAAAAAGAAGAAAGTTTTTTACCATTTGTGACAGTATGGATGGACCTGGAGAACATTATGCTAAGTGAAATAAGTCAGTCAGAGAAAGACAAATACCATATGATTTCACTGATATGTGGAATCTAATGAACATACTGAACTGGCAAGCAAAATGGAGACAAACTCATAGACAGAGAACAGGATACCAGCTAACAGGGTAGAGAGATTGAGCAAAAAAGAAAAAGGACTCATGGACAACAGTGCAGTGATTGCATGGGGGTATAAGGGAGCTAAATGGTAATGAAAAGACACAATAAAAATTTATTTGAAAAATAAAACACATTGAATATATAGAAAATATATTTTTAAAAAAGAAAAATATCAATAAATGAAAATTTTAAAGTTGTTTTGTATTCTAAATGTTTTGCATTTTTATACAGATTTTATAATCAAGTTGTCAGTTTCTCCTAAAAAAATGTCTGCTAGAATTTTAATTCGGATCATTTGAATTTATACATCAGTTGGGAAAGTATTACTATATTAATATTAATATTGAATCCAATCAACCAATTTTTGACAAAGGAACTATGTTATTTACATGGAAGAAAAAAGTATTTTTAACCAATAGTCATGGAACAACCAAATGCTAATAGTAGAGGGATAAACGGCTTATATTCCTACTTTATTCTATGTTCAAAATTTAATTTGAAATGACCATACATTTGAACATAAAAAGTAGAATCATAAAACTCTTGAAGAAAATATAAGTGAATACATTTATTACCTGGTAGAAGGCAAAAAGTTCATACATAGAATCTGTAACACACAAATCATCAGAGGAAATAAAGATCCTGATAAATTGGAGATCATCAAAATTGGCATCTGCTCATCAAAAGACATTACCTAGAAAATGAATAGGGGAGCCTCAGCCTGGAAGAAAATATTCCAAATGCGTTTTTCACAAATAAATTATGTCAAGAATAAATAAAGGACTTCTAAAAATCAATAATAAAAAGACAAACAATCTCATTAAAAATGAGCAAAAGTATTGAACAGACGATTTACAGAAAGATATATGAATGGCCAGTAAGCATGTGAATAGGTGCTTAACATCATCAGTCACCCTGGAAATCCAATTTGAAAACTCAACGGAGAATGCAAATTAAAACCCTAATGAGATACCATATCATACCTGCTAAAACAGTTAAAATTAAAGAAACAAAAAACAATATAAAATGATGTGGAAGATGTGGAATAATGATAAATCTCATATATGCCGGGAATGTGTAAAATGGCACAGCTATTTTTTGAGAATGGTTCGACTGTTTCTTATAAAGCGAAATATACCTTTATCCTAGAGAGTGATTTTATTTATTTTTAAATATATAATCTTTATTATATTTTTCCATTATCATTTAGTTCCCTTCTATGCCCTTCTCCCCGCAGCAATCACCACCCTGTTGTCCATGTCTGTGAATCCTTTTTCTTTCTTGCTCAATCCCTCTACCCACTAAATTTCCCCCTCACTAGCTCTTATCTGTTCTCCATCTATGAGTCTGTCTCTGTTTTCAGAGCTTGATTTTAATTCTTATGTCTGCCACCTGTTGGTCAGAGTAGCACCTAGGTCTTTGACATTGTTCCAAGCCCTAGGGCCACAGATAAACCGAACTGTATCTTTCGTTAACAAGAACTGACTAATGTGCCTGTGTTCTTCTCTTTTTGTAAAATCCCAGGGCCACACTTAAGATCGGGGAATGGGGGACATTAGTACACACATAGAGAACTATGCCAAAAGACAGGGTGGGAAAAAGTAGGTTGACAGTTTTTTATATGAAAAATAATACAATAATTAATAAATAATTATTCAAGAATAAATTCTGTGTTTCTTAAACTCACAACTGTAACCCTACTTTTGCCCCACCCTGTATGCTTAGCTTCTACCTCATGAGCCACCTGAACCGAGAGTGTTACCAGCCTGGGATGTAGACTGGCGTGGTGGTCATTTCCTGCTGAAGTTTGTGATGACTTCTTTATTTACCACTATTGCCGTTAGGGTCAGAGCTAACTAGGTGACTGCTGTAGGGAGCAGAAAGCCTGGAAAAAGTTGAAGAAGAAGATGAAGACAGTAAGGAGTAAAAACGGAACAAGAAAGAGACCCAAGATGGCCTGCTAGGCAAGGAGTTGTATATTGTAATAATATATTAAAGAATAAAATAATAAAAAGAAAAAATTAGGCTTAATTAGTACTTGACCTTCTTTAAACTTATACTATGACCCACTGAATTGAATACAAAGCATTTTCCTACAGGATGTTTATTTCTGCAATTGTGTCACATATTTTTTTTTATCCTGATTTCCACTGGTCCCTGTTAAACTTCATTTTGTTGATTTCTGATTACTTCTCCAATTTAACACTGTCGTTCTGAATTCAAATACCATCCTCCAGAGTGCTGCCCTCCATGAACCTTCCTGAGTTTCATTTGCAAGTTTGGGAATAAACTCTATTATCATTTCATGGTTGGAAATATTAACTATGCAGTTTGAAATGCATAATAAAATTCCCCAAACTATTTCATGGCTTCACAAACATTAAGAATGATCAAATCCACAGTGTCCTTATGATTTAAGGTTTAGAATTTTCATTTTGCAGTAAAACATCACACTCTGATATTGTATAACTTGTTACTTATACAACAGCAAGAAGGAATTCTGATGACCAAGCCCAAAGCGAAAGCTCAGTTTCATTCTAGTGTAAAACTAATGTTAGAGAGCCAGAATCACTTCATGTTTAGGAAATATCAGCAGTGCTTATACCTCCAAACCAAAATTATGCAGAGATGTCTGTTAAATAACAAATCAAAACTGCCAAGCTAAGATTTTACTTTATGCAACATGTAAACAGTTTTTATGAATTATGCTCTATTTGAAATATGTGAAACATTTTAATTTACATTTGATGTTTAAAATATTTTCTGAATGAGAAACAGGTGTCCATTGCACTTAAGCTAGTAGCTCTATTTGTTGAATCTGACAACAGTTTTAAATGAAAAGAGAGATTGTCTCATTCACCTCAAATTTTATAATAGCATACTGAGAGCCTTCTCCTAGCCTTGCTTCATCTGCCGTTAAGATAGTCACTTCTTTCCCATTCTCCGCCTCCATAATTCAGAGCCTTTTCAAGGGTATATTTTCACCATGAGGGTCCAGTGTCTCCTAGTGGATGAAGCAAGTCATGAGATGCCAGGATTCCTGGTTCTTGTTTCCAGTTGACCAAAAATTGAATGTATTAACTTATGCAAGTTGAAATCTCTGAATATCTTTTTTTTTAAATTAGTTGTGCTAAATATTTTAAAAATTCTCTTCTACTTGTAAAATGTGCTCCTTGATTCCTTAATCATTATCATCTTGCTTTTTTAATTTTTTGCTTTTTCAGCCATTTCTTTTTATTTACTGTTTGTGTTCAATGAAAATCAATTTCATAAAATGAGAAATTACTATGAATCAAGGCATAAATACACAAACACAACAACAATCCAAAATAGATGTACAGCATTCAGGTTTGAAACAAAAGGGAATGTTCATTCACACACACAGCTGCTTGAGATCTACTGGCTATGGTGTTCCTGCGTAGGTTTCTAAAGATGGAAAAAAATAACTTTGGTCATCAAGACTACTAATATGTGGCCATATTAGATACTGGGACATCTAAGCATCATTGTGTGACCATGTGAACAAAAGGCATTAGGGAATGTCTATTTTTAAAGAGGTTCTGTGCATCGAGGCAGTTGTGAAAAGATTTGCTTTCCACTTTCCAGAATCAAGCCCACATTAAGCTTTGAATCAGATTCTAACTATCTAAAACTATTGACCAATAACAAAAAGTGTTCCAAATGTGGTTATTTTGATTCATAGTTTTTAAAAAAAAGTAGGTTCAGAAAGAGTATAAAATGTTTTCTGAATTTAATGCAAGCTTCCAGTCTTCACTTCCCAAATACCTAATTTACAATTTTAGCTTCTTCGTATTATTTGCTTTTTCAATTTTAAGGTCTGTCAAAACTGATCACTTTTTAAAAATGTAAAGAGTATTCAACATATGCAGAAATAAAAAGCATTTTGAAATTAGTTGAGGTCAGTGTACTTCTACTCTTTGGAATTAGTTTAGCTAAATGAATCTGGCACTCTTGTTGAATATAAGCAAAATTTGCTCATTATGCTTGGGTTTGGGGTAGATTCCAATCCATCATTGCCCTGGCACATATCAATTACTATGCAAAAAGGCAAATGCTATGTCAAATCCAAAGCCTCAAAGGAAAGCGTTCAGTTCCCAAGAGATCAGTGATAGCTTAACAATGTAAAACTTTATCTAGAGCTACACTCACATTAAATTAGTACAGTGAAACAGTAATACATTGAGGATTTACAGGAACACGTGGAGGTTCCTTCTAATGTACATATAAATAGGATAGCTTTTTGCATTACCTAATTATTTTATGGCCTTATAATTGTAATGAACCAGAGGAAATCTGGCTCTACTTCAACTTCCATCTTTAATCTCTAGATAAGACAAAATCTATTCATTTTCAAGGTAGAATTTTATGTGTCCATACTCCTTAAGCCACATTTAAGGAAATCATCTCTGAACTAACTTTGGATGTGTTTTTCTTCACCTAGTATGTGACAGTCCAGCAGATTTAATATTGGCATTCATCATCTAGTCAAACTCTGAACATGCTCTTCAAAACAACCAAACTGGAGATCCTCGACATTTTCTGTGTCAGTAAAATTAGGTGTGGAATTCGATTCAAAGACCTGTGTTTTCCCCTTGTCACACTAGGAGCCATTTGGATTGGGTTTAGAAGATGGAGAAGTATAGATGTTTCTTGGCCCAAGTCTTCTAACAGTAGAGATGTAGAAGAGAAACGGAGATCACGAAGAGACTGGCAGGTGACTGCAGAGCACCATCACTTGCCTTGGTGACATTTATTGAATTTAGATTTGGGTTAGTCGTGATATTGTGGGAGGAGTTATTTGCAGGTGGAAGACTAGTTGGATCTGAATAAATCTGCGTGGGTATCAGCAACACAAGAAGCAGTAGCCCTCTTCCAAACCTAGCAAACAGGGCTCTGCTCAAGTCAGCCTCCGCGGGGCGCCGTGAGTCTGACTGATAGCCAGGCGCGCGAAGAACCTCTGGTTCTGGGCGCGGGGGAGGGGGGGGGGGTGCGCAGGCAAAGTGGGCTATCGTCTTGCTTTTCAAAAATGCAATGAGTTATTGCTCTTCAATACACAAAATACTATCAGGATATTACACAATACAAATAAAGAAGATACATGCAAGGTCTGACACAATAATAGTAATAATGTGATAATAATAATGATAATAGCAGCTAACATTTATTGAATGTCATGTGCCAGTTACTACTCTAGTAACACGCGTATTCATGAAATCCTCACAGTAAAACTGATTTACAGAACAGTAAACTGAGCACGGAGAGTATCTTTCTTAGTAAGTGGCAGGGCTGAGTACTGAATCTCACTGTCAAAAGCTGGAGTTCATGTACTTAACTCCTACATACTCTGCCTCTTCACGATGGGGACTGTGGGTCCCAACTAGAAGTTGAAAGAATATGAGCATAACTTTAATAACATGTGAGCCTAAAAAGTGTAGGCACCACATTGGTATTTGTGAGGAGAGGAAGGTGAATTGGAGGAAGTATCCAGGGAGAGATTTTTATATCTATCCTTTTATGAGGCATGCAGTTATCATGTGGCAAGTGGAAATAAATATGAGGCTGGGTTTCATGATTCCAGTAAGTGACATACGGAATTTGCAAACATCTGTACGATCTCATAGTTATAGATGAAAAGTCATGAAATGAGAGAAAGTGAAAGAAAAACAGATGCTCCTTATAAAAGATGAGAACACTTGCTCTCCTGTTACTTTGGTTAAATAACTTGAATGACCTTACCTATATAAAGGAAATTAAAAGTGTATATCATTGTTAAATAATTTCTTTTTGTAGGTTATTTAGGCTTTTCTGATTTTTCATCATTATAAATACTGGGGATAATGAACATCTTTGTATATGAGTCTTAATTCATAGGTCCTTGGTTGTATTCCTAGAAATGGATTTATGTGATCAAAGTTAATAATACTTTCTAAGACTCTTGATACATATAATAGGATAACTTTCAGAGGAATTTTTTTTTCCTGCTGAAATTGGGATAGCGGCAATGAGCACAGCATTAGCAGCAGGCTGAGTTCAGGGATCCTACCATGCCTTTCAGATGTTGGCATAAGAAACTTAGCTCCAACTGATTTTTCGAAGTAAGATTCAATGACCAGGCTCCTCGTGTTTTTGCCAGGGAAGATTACCTGGGGAAATCCAATACAAAACTTTAAACAAACATCTGAGAAACCTATTATTCCTCGCTAACCACTGACATTGCATCTTCTCATAGATAATCAGATACAGGCATTACTTATGTTCTTTCTTCAGATATCCACTTGAAATTTGATCAAGAATTTCACAGCCTTTAGGTAAATATAGA
>PVJD01003128.1:0-173205 GCA_004026545.1 Mormoops blainvillei
TATTTGCTTTTATTATCATTATTTCAAAATATTTTCTAAATTTTGGGGGATTTTCTTAGTCATATGACATATATAAGCAGGTTACTCAGTTTCTAAATATTTGGGTGTTTACCAGATATCTTTTTGATATTAATTTCTAATTTAGTTTTGTTCTGGTCAGATAACATTCTCTGAGTTATTCCATGCTTTGAGATTTATTAAAAATTATTTATGGCATAATATATGTTACATCATGGTGAACACTTTATATGAAAATAATCTGGAGACTATGAGTCACTGAGCCATTCTATACTGTGAATTAGGTTAAATGTGTTTTTGTCAATTGAAATATTAAAGTCTAATAGTGTTTGTCTATTTTTCTATTCTTTCACTTGTCAGTTTTTGCTTCTTATATTTTAAAACTCACATGGTGTGTACACAGCTAAGTATGTTATGTACTAGAAGTGACTCTTGTCCTTATTAAATATTTCTATTTTTCTCTGGTTATATGTCTTGTCTTGAAGTCTATTATATCTGATATTAATAGAGACAATCTAACTTTCATATAATTAGCATTTGCCTGGTATATTTAAAAATTTTTTTTTATGTAAAACCAATTATTGGCTCTATATTTCAAGTATATTTCTGATAAACAACAATATACTGATGGTCTTCTTAAAAAAAGTCAAGATGAAAATCTCTTCTTTTCATTAAAATATATTATTTACATTTACTGTAAATATTGATATGGTTGATTTTGTATATTATCTTGCTTATTGCTTCCTCCTTGTACCATTTAATATTTGTTTTCCTTTTTCTTCTTTCCTATCATCTTTAGGAATAATTAAGGATCATTAGTGTTTAATTATGCCTCTATTTCATTTTTAGCTATACTTCTTTGTTTTATGTTTATAGTGATTGTTGTAGGGATTATGATATTCATCCTCAGGTCATTATAGTCAATAGTAAATTAATATTGTACCACTTCACAAATAACATACTAATCTTACAATAGAATATTTCTATTTATTCCCTCCCAGATTTGGTACAATGTTTGCAATTTATGTATTGTAAATACGTTATAACCTCAGAAATACATTAATATCACTTTAGTTTTTCAGTCATTTTTAAAAAGTAAAGATATAACAATATTTAAAAGTAAATTTACCCACATACTTAAAATTGTTGGTGCTCTTCATTGAGTATGACTCAAAATTTAAATCTAGTATTATTTTCTTTAAGATAAAGAAATTTTCAAACATTTATTGTCTTATAAATCTGCCAATCATCTCTTGCTCATCTGAAAATATTTTAGTTTCCGTACAATTTGGAGGATACTTTTGCAGAATTTTTATACATTATTTTGAAAGTTATTTTGCATGATATTTATGATAGATACAGAATTCTAGGTTGACTGTATTTTGATTTTTTGATTCAGTATATAAGATATAAGGTCCCATTGTCTCTTGGCTTAGATTGTTTTTGATAAATACTTAGAAAATTCATTGTAATTTTTCCATATACAATGTATTTTAAAACTCATTGCTTTTAAGATACATATATATCTATATCTATATCTATATCTATATCTATATCTATATCTATATTTATCTATATCTATACCCGTATCTGTATCTATCTATATCTATATACAAGGTCTATCTGGAAAAAGTCCAGCCATTGTTAATATAATGAGAACAGTTTGCATGGCATCAATGTAACCTGGCAGCCAAGGAGAGTGGACTGGAATGCACATGTGAACAATGATGACTTCACTGTACTAGTCTGTGAGGGTGGTAGATGCCATTGAGTGACCATATGTACTGTGTGGACATCACATTCAAAATGAGCAAGTAGAGCAACGAATCTGCACCAAATTTTGCATAAAGCTTGGACATTCCTCTTGGAAACTGTTTGGATAACTCAGAAGGCATTCAGGAATGATGCAATGAAAACAGTGCGAATAAAAATGCGGCACACATGCTTCAAAGATCATCAAGAATCATTTGAAAGTGATCCACGTTCTGCAGGGCCTGCAACAAGCACAACAACCAAGAATGTTGAACATGGACAGGCTTCAATAAACAAAGATCAGCAACTGATAGCGTGAAAACTAGAAGCTGATCTTGGGATACCAAAAACTACTGTGTCTAAGATTTTCATGCAAGATCTTGGCATAAAATGTGTCATGGCAAAATTTGTTCCACGTCTTCTGCTACCAGAGCCGAAAGAACATTGTGCTGCAGTTGTTAATAACTTGATTCAAGCTGCTTCCAATGAACCACATTTCCTCATATTTCCTCAAGAAGGTCATATCTTTGAAGGGCACTGAGGCATCATTGTCTATGTACAAAATTTCCAGTATCTTGTATCTTCTTCAACAAATGTCTCTATTTTTCATATTGCATGGCTGGATACTTTCTGGAATGCATGTGTATTCTAGTCCATTCTCCTTGCCTGCCAGGTTACATCAATGTTGTGCAAACCATTCTCCTTAGGTTTAGAATGGCTGGGTTTATTCCAAACAGACTAGGTATATATTTCGTTCTGTCCAAATCTTTCTCTTTTCTCCTTCTGTGACTCCAATTTCTCTGTGTTAGGTTTTAAAGTTTGTTGAGACTGTTTTTTTGTTTTTTCTCTCTGTATGCTTCAGTCTTGATAATTTTGCTGCACTCTTTTTCAGTTCACTTACTTATTCTTTGAAATGTCTAGGCTCCTGGTAAGCTTCTTTACTGTAATTTTTATTTCAGAAATTATAATTTTAGTTCCAGAAAATCTTTTTTTGTATATAATTTTTATATTTCTTTCAAGAAAATACATTTGTTCCAACTTTTGCTTTAAAACTTGGAGTGTATTTATAATCTGTTTAGAGTTCTTGTCTTCTACTTCCAACATTTGTATGATCTATTGAGCAGTCTTTCTTGTTTGTCTTGCTTATAGGCCACATTTTCCTGATTCTACATAATTTATTTTTTAATGTAATGTAGACATTGTGTATGTTACGTGGTGGAGCATGTGGATTTTAATTTTCCATAAAAATGTTTAATTGCCTTCTGACAGTCAGTAAATTTACTAGTAGATTTGTTTTATCTTATGGAGAATTATTTTTAGACTTCAGAGGGTGTGGGTGTGGGTGTAGAAAAAGTCTTTTCTGTATAAGTGTGTCTCCTCTGAACATTCAGTTAAATACCTAGAATAGAGCCCTATCTCCCCACTCTCCATGGTCTGTCTTTAGTACTATGTGAGTCTGAAAACTCCTTTCAGTCCACTGGACCCCCAGTAGATTTCTGTCATATCCTATAGCATCTTACATTGTTAATCTGCAGATGAGTATCTCACTAAAATTCAAAGGGGCCCAAAGTATACTTGTGGACCTTCTTCTCTAGGCTTTACCCTCCTTTTAAGTGTCTTACCTTGAAAATTTCCATCACCTCAATAACTCTGATCTTTGATATCTCTTCCTTCTGCCCAGCAAGACTACTTTGATTCCATTTTGGTTCCAAACCCCTGTGCTAAATGTGCAAAATGCCTTAGGAGGAAGGTTTGAGGGGACATGGAACTTATTTCATGGTTTTCCTTCCCACAAGAATCACAGCAGGTACTGCTTGCTGCTAATGCTTGAAAATATATACCTTATACATTTCTTAAAATTTAAAGCCTATTTACGGTGGAATAATAAGTCTTATACTAGTTACTCAATTATACCTGGGATTGAAATTACACATTAAATTTGTTTTTATTATGAATCTCCAAAGTGTTTCAGCATTATCTTTTTTCTATTAGAGAAAAAAAATTCAGGTGTAGTAAGTTAATTTTTTAACTCTTTGCTATACTAAAACATTATGTGTTGGCAATGTAGAAGTAACTAAAAATGCTAATGAACATCTTAAGCCTTGTCATTGAAATGATTTTCTTCAGTAGTTTTCAATTCCATAACTTACCATTACACAGCAGTTTTATCTTTGACTTTCTTAAAAATTTTTAATTTTAAATATCCAGAGAATGGAATGGCAGAAGTGGCATCACAAATATTAATTAATCTATATACAATGTTCTAATATTCACAGGAAGTAATGTTTTAATAGCATAAGGAGTAAAAAACTGAGATAATAAAATATAGTGTAAATAGGCAAACATACTAAAGTCAATATTCTAAGTGGCTGAAAATTTGAATCAGTTAATAACTGTCACAATTCCCATGTAGCAAGTTGACTCTGTGACACATGAAAATCCATAAAGACTATGCTAAATTTACTGGCTTCTTTTTGAGTAATGACAGCCAACCAGGTGTCATCAGGGGTAGGCAAAATAGTTTGTTACTACCGTTACTGACTTAATTTTTACAACGCCATAGCTTTGGGGTCACTGAAAATTCTAATCTAATGAGGGAGGCTAGCTCCTTTATGACACAAACTTTTCTTCCCTGAGAAGTTAAAGTTTTTGACAACTTTAGAAAATCCTAAGGGCAACTCCTAGAAGGACTGATAGCCTTGAACCTTGGCGGCTCTCTGGCAGCAAAGTATATGGACTTTGTACAAAGCTGTATATTTCTAGGCCAAAATAACTAGGTAATTATTTTGTAATTATAAAGCAATCATTTACTGGCAACTAGAAGTTTTTCATTTTTTATGGTAATTCGAAGTACAACTACCATGTAATTTGTAAGAAAGAAATAGCTGTGCAATTACTCTGTATTAACACAATAATTACCAAATATGTCCAGGCTTATTTGTGTTTTAGGAAATAGAGATTCCCACACCTGCAAACTGCAAATTACACAGTAGCTATCTATGCTTTCTTCATGTAGTCTATCACAAAACAAAAGTCAGTGGGGTTAGTTTTTGTTTCATCATATCATTGTGTTAGGTTATCAATTGAATGTAGTATTTTGTCACAGCTGTGCCTCTGTGGTTGCAAATAAATTGCTCCATCAGAGAAAAGTAGAAATGATTTCATAGCTGCAAGAAAACGGCTGGAACAGTGGAAAGAGTAAGAGTCTGAAGTCAGGTATGTGTTGGAAATCTACCCTGCCTACTTTCTCAAGGAGTAATTTGGATAAATTACCTAATATTCTTCATCTGTACAATAAGATTTGTAAATGTATAAATTTCAGGGATGTTGTCAGACTAAATAAGAAATAAGTGTGTAGTATTTCATTCATACAGTCAGCAATTCATTTCCTAAATATGTATGTGCCAAGCACTTTCTTAGGCACTTGGGAAGCACTGATGAGAAAAACAGACATAATCCCTGCCCCCATGGAGTTTAAAGTCCAACAGACCGCATTAACTGTAACTGAATCACCACACACGTAAGTGTAAAATTACAACTTTCATTCCCTGAGATGTCTTACCTAGAAGAAGAATTAAGAGTGATTACATAAAAACTTGTACATAAATGTTCAGGCAGCTTTATACATAAAAGCCAAAGCCTGACCTGTGATTGTGTGAACTCTGTACACACATCTCTCAGCAGTGAATACTTCCGGATATAAAAAGGAGCAAACAATTTGATACATGTCCCAACTTGGATGAATATCCAAGCAATGTGCTGAGTGAAAAGGTCAGTCCCCAAAAGTTACATACTGAATGATTCCATTTATATATGTTTGAAATGGCAAAATTTTAGACATTAGAAGCATTTTATGTTTGTCAGTGGATAGGAGGGAGGTGGCTGTGTTACAAAAAGGCAACACAAAGGATCCTTGTGGGGGCAGAAATAGTCAATATCTTTTCTGTGGTGGTGAACACATAAACCCACACAGGTGGTAAGGTTGTATAGAATTAAGAACACCACACAAATTCGTACAAGTAAACCTTAGGACCAGGTGGGTACTTAAAATTCTGGGGAACCCACCTTGTGAAATATATGATTTCTAACCACTAGGTTGTACACCTGAAACTAATACAAAATGATATTAACTGGAATTTGTAATTGAAAAATATAACTAAACAAACCATTAAAACTTGGGACATAAGATAGGTGGGCTTATCAATGACAGTATCCTGGCTGTGATATTATACCACAGCAATTTTCAACTGGTGCACCACAAGACTTTTTTTCATTATTTAATCATTTTTATTGTTATTCTATTACGGTTGTCCCAGTTTTTCCCCCTTTGCCCTCCTCTGCCCAGGCCATCCCTGACCCCCACTGCCACAGTCAATCTCCACACTGTTGTCCATGGCCCTGGGTCATTCATACTTGTTCTTTTGTCTAGTCCCTTCCCCTCTTTTCCACCATTATTTCCCTCCCCCCTCCCCTCTAGTCACTTGCGATACCTGACTATTTAGTCAGGTGCGTTGACCTGTTTTCCCTTAGACTGTCAAATAAAAATATGACAAGAACAAACACAATAGCTTTCTGGTGTGAGTGAATGAAGATTATACCTAACCTTTTTGGTCAGATCAACAAAAAATATTTTTTTGGTGTGCAGAGCAGAATTTAAGTAGTTTATGTGTGACATGAGATGAAAAAGGTTGAAAATCACTGTTATACCATAGTTCTCAAAATGTTACAACTATGAAAAAGTGGAGAAAGGGCAGGAAAAGTCTCTGTATTGTTTCTTGTAACTACATATAAATCTACAATTATCTCAATAAAAACTTCAATTAAAAAACAACCCTGAATTTCTGTAATTCTTCCCTCCTCAAAAAGAAAAGAAAGGAAAGGAGAGGAAAGAAGAGAGGAGAGGAGAGGAGAGGAGAGGAGAGGAGAGGAGGTAATAAGTCAAAGATGGAAAGAGCTAAGAAGAGCCATCTTCATAGGGAAGGAGTATAAAATACCACAAGAACCAAAAAAGACCTGTGTGTGGCAAAACAATGTGAGGTATGAGACTCAAGATGAGAATGAAGAGAACTCAGAAGCCAGACTATTTGGGGCTTCACAGGTAATATAGGTTTTGGTAAAGCAAAATAATACCATCAGATTTAAGCTTTGAAACTATCATCCTGAAAAACAGTAATTAAAAGTGCTCATTGGAAACAATTGTCAGAATGTACAAGTTATATTAAAAATATTAAAAAATATATTGGGCACCCACACTGCTAGAGAATCCATATACGCTGCTGTACTCACAGCTGTGCTGGCTGTCAGTGGCAGCCCAGACCTCACATCTGAATGGGGTCACCTTTCCCTCTCAAAGTGTCCAGTTTGGATGAAAAGTTACATGCTCGCTATGACTATGTATGAAGTCCCTTTAAGATGCCATGTAAAGTACGCAAGATACTGAGGATGAGTCTCCAGTATGGGATTGTGGGAATTATAATCTTTTATTGGCCAGAGACCAAATACCTCCCATGGACAATGGTAAATAATTAGCAATGCTCAATCTAACACGTTTTAGCAACTTCCACTTGTTAAATGATTTTAAAAAGAAAAATGTATATCTTAAAACTCAATAAAGTTTCAAGGAATTATAAATAAAGATAAACCTTATTCTAAAAGAGTTTTAAAGTATGTTTATTCAATTTTCTCCCTACATAGACGAATTGATTAGGAAAAATAGGGCAAATATTTAAATTTTAGAGATTCATTTTAAAAACTGTCCCTATTGTTTTATTGAGGTGTCAATTTTTTGGCATAACTGGCAGAATGAAGTTTCTCATAATTTATTGAGATTCACTTAATGCCCTGTCAGCCATCACAATTTATCGTAGCATTGTCCGGGCAAGTCAGGGTAAAATAATAGGATACAAGATGATATATGACATAATAAGCCAAGAAAGAAAGAAAACTTCAATTATACAGGAAAATAAGATTGTTTTAAGGAATTAACTTAAAAGTGTAACAACATTTCATAATTTCTCAGCCCCAAACAACCTAAAATTGCAAAGGAGAAAGAAAAGAATAAAATAGATTCTCTTGCATAATGAAGAGGCTGTGGCCATCTCCTCCAATAAGCCTAAGTGATAAATGTAGAAATCGGATTAATTAATATAGTTAGCAAGAGTCAATACCCTTATAGGTAAGTTACTGTAAAACTATGGCTATTCTGATAGTGTCCATCACTTTTAACTTACTTTGCTAACCAAACTAGTTGAAAGTGATCTATTTTCAAAAACATCTGGACAGTGTGTGTCCAGTCATAACTAGCATGTTCTGGTATCTGGAACCAGTTTTTTGTTTGTTTGTTTGCTTTTTTTTAAAATATGAACTATAAGCAGAGAAGGAGAAGTCTGCCAGTTAGGAAAAGTTAACTTGTTCAAAAAATAAAAAGAAACTATATTTCTATAATTTATTTAAAGGTCACCTAAAGGCTGTATCATGATAACACATAAAGAGTTTCCATTAAAGAAAACTTTGTTACAAAGGGTTCTCAGGGAAAAAGAAAAGTCTAGATTATCTTCCTTTCTAACTTGTTCTTTGCCCTGAATTTGATGAATCACACATTTCAAACAATAAAAGACACAAAAGAAGATACAGAGAGGGAAATACATATATTGACAGCTTAACACATATTTTGAGGGCTCATCTGAAAATAATAATGATATTGTGACAGTAATATTTTGTGTCCTCTTCACTAAGTGTTCAAAGACAATTTCTAAGTGGGAGTTTGTTTGCTTACAGACAGGCAGGTGGGCTCCCTTTTGAAGGGCACTTCCAGAGTGGTACTAAGTTCATGAGTTTCTGAAAAAATTCTTACACAGGACTTTATTATGTATCATACTGTATCATTAACAAATAAACTGATTTTCTAAATAAAAGTATCTCTAATGATAGTATGAAAAATAGACTTTTACTATCTTGGATCTAAATGTCATATGCCATTTTTTAAAGTGACAATAAAATATTAGTTTCAGAGAAGAGTAAATTAATCTGAATACATCAAAATGTCAGTCCGAGACCAGGAAGTACTAAAATCTGAAACGAGCGTCAGAGAAAGGCATTTCACAGGAAATGGCCCGTTCATTGCAGGCTATCATTTCAACTTTTCCACATATCCTCTTAGAAAAAGAAAATTCCACCCTTCCAAGAAATACATTTCCCTGATAGCAGCAGCCTTATGCTTTGTCTCCCCACCCCCACCCCCAGCCCCGCCTGGGGTGGTGCGATTTGCCTCTTTGGCCGTCTCTGTGCCTCAGCATTTTTGCCACCCTCTGAACACAGCAGGAGCATGACACAATTTGACTGCATTTTCCTTGCTTGCCAGTTCAGAATAGGTTTACGAACCATATCATGTCTTTAACAGAGATTGTATTGACTGAAATGCTAACAAACATTTCCACTTTGCGACTAGCGCTTGGAATACCTTAATCAACATATGGATAGGGGAAACCAGGCACACCAGTACCTTTTCCTCCGTTGCTCAGACCCTGTTTGCCCTTTATGGTAATTACAAATATCTAGGAGCTGAGGGTTATGCATATTGGCACTATGAAGTGCAGCTATTTGCAGATATTGCTGAAAATGATGCTGTCGTTTCTTGAAGTGAATTTTAAGTATTCCAAGTTTGCTTGAAAATATGTTTTTGATTTTCACATGTTTTTGGATATTAAAGTTGGAGTAGAAAGACACATTGCTTAAAATATTTTTTTTCTATTATGAGAGCTTTGGCAATCTTCATGGTTTTTCTGTATCATGGAGTGGGTTCAACAATGGAAACACAAGGACCAAAAGAGAAGAATGGCTAATAGAAACAGGGAAGCAGGAACAAAATGTTGACAAATGTAACTGATGCATTAAGCAGTCTTAACTCCACTGTGATACAAACAGTAAAGAGTTCATTTTCCCCTAATTGCTGCCTTACCCATACTGCATGAGCTTTCTTTTCTTTTCCCTAAATGATATCTTGGGCAGATCCCATAGTTTTGTAAACGCTTTTGGTTCCCAAGATCAAAGCGATTTAAACATTTAACTTCAAACTTTATCATAATAATTTCCTTTCTTCCCTTCTCTTAGTCAAGCTGGAGCCAGGATCCTAATTTCTTGGAGCAGAGGGGAGGGAATTTGTTTAACCAGAGAAAAGAAAGGGGTAAGTGTGGCAGTTTCAGAAAGGCCGTTGGCATCCTAAAGCCTATAGAAAAAAATGGGACTAGGATTTGGGGGTTCTGGGTCTTAAATCAATGTTCACTGTGCTTTTCTTCTCTATACATTTGATCTCATTCACTTTCTCTCTAACAAAGTGAATTTTAAGCAGTTATTTTGTTCTCCTGAATTTTTAAACACAGTTATTTTTAAATTATTAAATGGTAGATTTTTTTTAATTGCATGTCAATTTTTCAGTGTTGCTTAATTTTTTTCAATTACCCCCAAGGAGATTTCTCAAACATTTAAAAAGTATTTTTGTCATTAACGTTATCACAGATGTCCCCTAACACCACACCTCCAGGAAATGTTGATACCACAGATATACTGTACACCTATTTATGTACTGTGACCCTTTGCGGGGGCCACAAATCATTATACTATCTAAGCTTTCTTTGCCCCCAGCAGCTCATTTTTACCCCCTTGGGGGCAGTATCAATCCATTGAGAATGCTTCGTGCAGAGGGCTGTTCTCAGCACTTTTTTCCACATAAGCCTGAAAAAGAACAGAAAATATCGGTGTGTATCACACACAGTGTAACAGCAGGTATTGTTTTAGCAGGTATTGTTTTGTGAAAATTCTTTCCAAAATTATATAATTTTGTGTGTGTGCGTGTATTGATATAGTTACAATATAAAATGCACTTTTTACTTTAGTATTCAGTAAAATGTCTAGAGTCGCTGTTGTAGCCAGTAACTACTGGAAAAAGAATATGCAATACAGACACAGGCACACACGTGGCTAAACTGATAAGTAAGAAAAAAATACCCTAACTTAATTTTCAAAGCAGTACTTTGGGTTGGTCACAAAAGGATGATACCATAGAACTGTGCCAAATAGCAGTTAATCCCTATTCTTTATCTCTTTAATTCCAAATTGTCCCTTTGTGGGCCTTACTGGGAAAAAGAAAAGGGTTCATTGCTTAGTCAAGTTCTTCTAGTAGCTGTATCTTTCCTCTCACAAACTTATCGCTGTTAGCAAAGACTCAGTTAAATTATTAATCAAAGTTCTTTTTTTCTCTTAATATTTTTTAGCAGGAAAGGTTATTTATTCTCTTTCATATATTAGTAGTTGACATGAATATTAGGTAACATTGTTTTATCATTGTCGTATTGTCACAAGCTAGACCACTCACTGCATAGTTGTTGCTGATCATAATTTTGTAATGATCGGATTACAGTATTTTTTCACAGAATGTGAAAGATTGGTGCAAATTGTGTTTCTCACTTTCTTCATCAAAATATAAATGTTAAAGATTGAAATATTATTTTCAAAATTGTTTTCTTCTAAAATATTTAAAATTATACTTTAAAATTAAGAATAAATATGAATATAATAAATAAATGTCAGTCTTAAGAAAAATATTTAAACAAAGCTAGATGCTTACTTTTTAAATTTTAATTCATTTTAGTACCTATTTTATGAAAATATATCTAGTTATTTGAAATTCCAGTTTTCAATGTTTATTTATTTGACAATGGCTTTAAGCATGTTAAATCTTGACCTAGATATACATAAACATAAAAGAAATGTTAATTATTTAACATCACAACTGTTCCTTCTGACAATTTCTGTTGGGAGTAAGCCATACTAATTCATAATTAACTCCTAAAATATGAATTGGAACAAGAAGAGAAGAAAGAAAACAGGTACTCTGCACTAGCAGGAAATTAAAATTCATTATGCAAGAAATTACTGCATTTATATTTGAGGAAAATGATTTAATGAGTTAGCTTTTTTCCTCCACTTACCTATGTGCTTCCACCACTTTAATCCTTCCTGCATCCCAAAGAAGTGTGTTGCCCCCGTTAACAGAATCACAATTCCAAACCTTCCAAAGTTTGGACTCAGTACATTTTGTCTCAAGGCCATAGCAAAAATGTGGAGAAACATTTCCTCAAGGCTAACATCGCCAGTCATGAGAGCAGATGTTTAGTGTTTCAGGTAGTGCCGCCCTAGCGCAGAGCGCTGGGTTTCAAGCAACAGAGACAGCCAGGTGTTTTTAATGAATTCGTTTTTGTGAGTTTGTGATAAGTGAGGCTTTCTAAAGCTTGGGGCCTGGAACAGAACCCCCTTACCTGGGTCCGAGGGCAGCTCTGCTTCTAACAAATAGTCTATTTCTCATTACAGGATATGGAACTATGCGGAAACTACAGATTTATGAACAGACATGTCTTTGGGGTAAAGTGATTCTGCCTTTTTGTTTTGGTCAAGTCCCAGAAGTTATGCTTGAATGGGGAAGTTGAGTTTAGTAAAGAAACTATTTATAGAGGCATAAGTAGGATTCATAGAAACCAGCAAGAGATGTATAAGCCCCCCTGGGGCTGGGAACATTGGAAAACAGTGTGAAACGGAGAGAAAGCAAGGATATCAACAGGGAGAGCACATTGGCAGCTCTTAGTCTAAAAGTTCAAGGGGAGGGAACAGTTTCCAAGTCTGAGAGAGAGACAGAAGAGAGAGACAGAGAGAGACAGAGAGAAAGAGAAAGTTGTAGCTGCCCTATACAACCCAGGACACAGGCAGAAGTGGATTAAGGTCGGTTGAGGCCCCAGGTGCAGAAGAAAATATTTAAACATACTCTCAGTTTTCACCACCGATGTAAACTTGTACGTAATTAAAATTGCACATATGAAACCAAACTTGGTGTCATTAGAAAAAAGTGCAAAGTTGGGGTTTTGTGGGGTCCTTCAGAAGTTGGGGCCCAGGGCGCATGCGCACCATTAAATCCGCCTCTGGACCGAGGCATCCTGGGAACAGATACGCCCATTTCACGATCCTTCTGCTTAGCTCCTTTTACTGCCTCTTATGGCCAATTGAACCAAAGCCAGAGGACAAAGAGGCCTCTGATGTATTCCAAGTGGACAAGTTGGAGAGTAGACTTGGGGGCTGGGGTGGGGGGTTGATGGAAACTATTCCAGACTACCTACACAAAGTATTTCCGAGTGCTGCAGACAGAAAGAAGCGGCTAAATCACACTCGGCTTGCATATCATCCCATCATTCGCAGCCTGTTTTTAAGATTTCAAATGCACGTTTTAGCCTTTGTTTAGGAAACTGACAATTCTAGCAATATTATTATGCAGTTGTGGATACCAATAATGATTACTTTTAAGATGTTATTCTATATTCAAAATACTTTTGTCATGGTTCAGCTTGCAATTCACATGATTGTCATAATCCGTGGACATAGGAACTATGCCACAGCCTTTTTCATAATGAAATAAGGTTGGTTAATCTGTACAGTTGATTGTCAGAAGTCAAACCTCATGGTTTGATCAGATCTTAAGAAATTTTTTTTGAGCAACTTATTTGCAATGTCTTTACTCTGCCCATTCTTAACAGCTGCTTGTATATTCTGCCCTCCGCCATGCCCTGAACCAGACTAGTGCAGCGGAGCAGGGCAGACTAGAGCAAGGAGAGATGTTTATAGGACAATACAAAGCTGTTATCAAATTCCTCTGCTTTAGAGATACTCTCTCCAATTTGGAGTTGGCAAAGTACATCATAGAGGAAAATGCAGGAGGGTATATCGGGAAGCCTTACATGTATACAAAAGTCAGTGGGAAAGGAATAAATAAATCAGTACTTACTCTTCAAAACAGCTGAAATTGCCTTTTTTTTTTTTTTTTGGTGGGGCTGCGGGGGGGTTGCCTCTCTGGGGAACTTAGGTAAAAATAACAAAAGGTATTTCAAAATAACCACTTTAGAAGTAAACAGCTTACCCCAAAGGATGATATTTATTCTACTGTAGAAGCAAATCCTGAGGTCACTTTGTCTAACTCCTGCAGTGAACTCTGCCTCCCTCTCTGTCTTCCCTTGAGTTGTGACCCTCCCCTTAATAATTCTTCAGAGACGTGTGTCCGCTCCAGGGCTGTTCATTGTCATTTGTTTCATAAACAACTTCAAGAATTGTTATGGAATCCGGGAAAGTAAAAATCTGATGCAACTCTACCCAGTTTTTTAGAACTAACTGGTGCGTCCTCGGTCAGTGGTCTGCCTAGATCCCCTTGGACCTCTTTTACCTTTTCTGCGACTGTCTCCCCTAACTTCAGAATACATTTGCTCTTGCCTGCCTATAGAATTGTACTTCTAAGAATGCCCTCAGCTGGAATGGCTCTGAGGTGTAACAAATAAGCCAAAGTCCCTTGGGAAAAGGGCACTGAGGCCGCCCTCAGGAGGACGTTGCTGGAAATTGCACCTTTGCAGACTTCTTCCCTTTCCTTTTCCTGCTGAGATCCCTCCCTAACGGTGTCTCCAGGAAGGACCCCCTTAATGAGCCTACTGCATATGAATCCTCATTCCAAAGCCTGCTTCTAGGGTTCCCGACCTAAGACGGTATCTTCTGCAGTGGGATATCACATCTCTGGCAAGAGTCACCACTAATTTCTCATACTCGGTCTCGTCTTATTATTCAGGAAAATGTACATAGAATTTGTCACGAGTAAGAAATGACAAATTCATGAGAAAAACCCAAATAAAATAGCATATCTGTCGAGATACGTCATGGATATTATCTCCTTTTTAATGTGGTTAGAAAAAGGTAAAGTAGGGGAGAAACTGGAAAAATTAGTTCAAGCAGACGAACTCCCAGTTAAAAGCTGACATTGATGTGTTTTCTCCATGGGAACTTCTCGAGTCTGCTCCAGGCTGTTCCGTATCAGTGGTTAGCCAAGGGGACTACAGACAAAGGAAGGAAAATAACATTAATGCTCCAACCTCCTGCTTTGTTTGAAATTACTAGTAGTAAAGGCTGAGGTGGTAAGAGCTTTTAAAAGCATCTGTTCACTAAATCTTTTGAAAAGTTCTGCACGCTTCCAGCTCAGACCAAATAATGATATCTCTTCTTTCCACCCACTTACAAAATAAAACCCTTTTTATGATTGCAGAAGCTCCTCACTTCATACCAACTCAGAGAGAAAGATTTTGTCAGCTCTGCCTGGAACATGGTTTTATTTAACATCTTAATCCTAACAAAGCTCACTTTCGATTGATTTCTGATTTCTGTTTTATTAAACTAAGCCTTGCATAGGGCTCCTTGCCTCGAGAAGTGAGTTTGCCCCTTCCATCCAAATGTAATGTAGCCTTTCATTATAGGAAGCCCGGTCAGTACATAGCAGACTTCCTGGACCTTAGGGAATTCCAAGATACATCCTTGTCAAGGAGATAAGATAAACGAAGCATTCCCATCTTGAGGCTTCCTCTTCAAAAATCTTCAGAAATGGAAGGGCAATTTAAAAATTAACTCGCAATCTCTTTCCTCATAATAGAAACTGCTTGCCTTCAGATATTACACCATACTTGTCTTAAGTAATGTGAGATAGTGGAAAGAATACCAGGCAATTTGTATCAGAAGATTAAGGTTCAAGTTCCAGTTTTGTCATTTAACTGCAATGAGGAAAATTCTCAATTTCCTAATGTATAAAAGGAGCGTTTAAAAAAACCCCAGTCCTATCTAATAAAAAAGGTTGTTTCAAGGATAAATGAAATGCAAAACCAACCAACATAATTTACAGTGAAATGCGAAAAGAAAATTTATGCTATAATAACTACAGGGAGAGAAGGTATTATTAGGTGTCCATTTCAATGGAATAACAAAGATTATATCCCTCCTTGCCAGATCTAGGGAGTAGTTGCAGTATTAATTAACAGAGGAGTTTATATCTAACTTTAGAAATAAAGTTATTTCTAATTTTCTTTAATCTCATAAATCTTATCCCCACTATTTTAACTGTTTATACATTTGTTTGCTTTTCTTTTTCCTACTCCTGAAAGAGAAAGAAAATTGCTTCATAGTGTTTACATAATAAGAAACTCTCTCTCCCCCCAAAAAGATGAAGATCATTGCATATTAATCATGTATGGACTTCGGGGTATTGAATCTAAAGAGACACAGAAGAGGCAACTCTGATGGATGGTTCAGAAGATTATACTTGGAGTAAACGCAGCTGAATTTGACCCTTTTTTTGTAACTTATGTGCCATATAAATTTTTTTTATATATTTTGCTTAACTTTTCTGCATTTGCTTTCTCATCTATAGTCTCAATAATATTATCCATTTATGAGGTTGGTTGTGAAGATTAAGTATAAACACTAATCACCTATTTAACACTGTTATCAATATCATTATTATATCAATAAGGAGTGGCTTAAGAAGTAATAAGAAGATAAAATTTTATTAAACTTTCATTCCATTTCTTTCTGGAGTACCCATTATTCCACTGTCTCCATTTAATGAATCATTAGATCCTTTTGGTGCTATACCCTAGTTTTTTCCAAGTTTATTTTCATTTCTTTTGCTCTAGTCAGGTCCTCATAGTTTCTATTTCGTTTCTCATTTTTTTCAATTACTCTTGCAAAAGCCTCAATACCCCTGCCAAAATGATTCTTTCTGCCAACTGTTTTCTTTATAAAACATAACTGACCATAATACTTCTGTGCCTATAATCCATCTATTAATTTTTATTACCTAAATTATTAAATTCTAAAACATTTATAGTGACTTTCTAGCCCTTTGTATCCTACTTCCAACCTCTTTTCATTCCCACATATTTACAAGACCGTGACTTTTCCAGGAAACTGGAATGTTTGCCATTCCCCACACCATCCCCTCCTTCCATCCACACTTCCACTCCTGTCATCCCCTTTCTCAGGATTCTTTCCTCCTCTTCTCTTGTCTTTCATGACCCTATTTGCAACTCAAGGTAGAGCACAAATACCAGCTTCCCTCTCAACCTGGCCCAGTCCTCCTGAGAGAGGATTAGTCTCTAATTCCTCTGCTCACACACAGCCCTTTACTTAAATCACTTTGAATTCATTGCCAGTACTTTCCTCACGTTACACACACACATGCATACACCCGCATATATATCACTATTTAACTCATCTCTCCAAAAAAGCAGATACAAAGATTAAATTATCTATTTTATCTTCCAACACCACAGTGCCTTGAAGAGAGTAGACAGTCATTAAATATGCATTGAAAGATGATAATTGCATAGTTCGAACCATGATTCAAGGCTGCCAATGTATCACTTTTCTTTCTTCCTTTTTTTTTCTGATTTTATTTATTTTATTTTTAGACAGAGAGGAAGGGAAGGAGAAAGAGAGGGAAAGGAAAGAAAGAAACATCAATGCGTGGTTTGAGGAAAATGTCCCTAGTGGGGACCTAGCCCATAACCTAGGCATGTGCCCTGACTGGGAATCAATCCTGTGACCCATTGGTTCGTAGGCCAACACTCAATCCACGGAGCTACACCAGCCAGGGCGGTATCACTTTTCTTAAGTCAACCAGCCACATCTAAATCCAGAGTATTCATCAATAAGTTCTAATTCTTTAGTCCCAATTTGCTACTACAACAAGTGAACTATCCTCCACCTGAAGGATTGCCCTTAGCAGTTGTCACTCTAGAACGAAGGTCACCAGCATTATTTCAAAACTTAAAACTCAACCGACCCTAGATGCATTATTTTCAAGCCCTCACAGAGTTGAATGGAAGTTATGAAAATGGATTTAAAGACAGATTTGGATTCACACATTCAGTAATTCTTGATGTTTCTGGGGCCTTTCTTTTAACCAGGGCCAACATTGCATTTAGATTCCCACAAGTGCCTGTTGAGAGGGGACATTTTCCTCAAAGGTACCTGGGGCCAGTGTGAGGCTTTTGAAATGCTACTGAGGCTAGTCTCCAATTGATAGATTTATTTAGACCATGTTATATAGTAAGCTGCCACAGCCCTGCACTTTAAAACTCAACGATGTGTAAAGAATGCAAGGGCTGACAGTCCTTCATAAAAACTGCTAGCAAACCCTGCTTGGAGAGCTCTGCAATATGTTTCAGAGAGATGAAAGAAAGCCCACTATAAATAGACTTCGCATAGGAAACTTTAAAAGGGAAATGTTTTCACTGGACAAAAGAAGACAATATTCTTGTGCTGCAGTGAGGATCCCCAATAGCAAAGAGATAGTAATAATAGTAATAATATCAAAGTAGGTCACCTCATGTGTACAAAGGTGAACTCAAATACCTTCAGTATATAGGTTCAACATCTTCAATAAAACCTCCATTTTTCTCATTGGTGAGGTGGGGGTAATTTTACACACATTTCTTCTCCAGAGAACTCCTGTGTGAACATCATTAAAAAGCAATTTTTAAACAGGGATGTACTATGTAAAAATTAGGTAATTATTAACAATTCTTTCATCGGAGAACGTGCCCTTGATGTAATAACCACAATGGGCAGATGCTTCAAACCAGTGAGGTAGACTGGACATGTCAATGACACCAAGTCATCTGAATAAGAAAAAGCATGAACCAGTAATTGACATGATATGTGTCTACCTTATTTTTTACAGTGTTTACAACTTGCAAAATACTTTCATATTTAGATAGCAATAAAACCTTAAGATAAAAAGGGTTTGGCATCTCGCAGTTCTTGGAGACATACTGTAGCATTGAGCCAGAGTTTTGTCTAGGAAGTTGGATAAAATCAACCTTCATGTCCTATGCAGAAGACATCTGCAACAATGATTTCTCATCTGGTCTCCTGGCATCCATCTCTCTTCAGAAAATTTCCCTAAGAAATTCCCCAAATCCTAAGAATTGCAAGAGCCATTTAAATAATATTCTGGCTTTAGAAAATTAATGTTTTAATTGGGAATACACACACACACGAAACCCCAACACACTTAGCTTATGCTAAAAAAAATCAAATTAAAAATATCTTATTTTTTATATATAATATTAACAACTATTGTAAGACTTGTTATTGTTTTAAGTTACCAAAATGACATTACATGGTTGATTTTCCTGAATTTACTTGTGCTGGATGTGTTGAATCATCATACTAGTCACATCAATGTAACTCAAACACAAAAGGAAAAATAGAACCCACTTTTTCTCTCCAAAGTATACCTGAATTTCCAACACCATGGAGAATGTGATCTGGGTAGTTTACTACAGTTTTCAAACCAGAAGACTTGATGTATCACTTTAGATTGCGAGCGGGTAGCCAGATGTGTCTCTGACAGGGTTTCCTTTATTCTATCAGCTCCACGCTGGGCAAGTTTCACTGTCACAGCTCTATACATCCTGTCCTGATACTTCTGATTTCCTCCTTTGCAAAAAATTCCAACCAGATTGCATGGTCTTTGTTTTAAAAATAGCATAATAATACAAAGCCTTTGATGTCATTTATGATCACCGCTCTGGGCAGTTTGAGTCATCTAATTCTTCAAATTTGGTTAATAACTCTCCGAAGACCAAGTACTTCAAGGAGCTACTCTAAAAGATGAAAATACAAATCATAAAAAGTAAAGTAAAACAAAAGTGCAAGCACGAATATTTAAAATGCATTAAACACAACATAAATGACACTGCCTTTTCATCACGGCTTTTTAAATATATAAATACTGTATTTAAGAAACAGCAGAGAGGTGAGCAATTATTTAATAAGTAAAATAAACATGAAACTAGCAAAAGGTGTAAATATTTAACAGAAAATGAAAATGTTTGAGAATGCTACACACACTTGCTAATGCTGTATATATTTACTTAATTTGTTATTAATGTGTGACCAGATTTAATGCACTTCATACCCAGGTTAAATGTGAGGTTTGAATGCTTATGAGCAGACTGGAAGTTTTTCAATTTATTTGCAGCTGAGGGACCGAGGGCTGCAGGTTCGTGAGGCCATCCACCCCCACAGCCTGCGGGCCACTTTCCCATCCCTGATGCTGGCACTGAAGAGAAGCACTGCTATGTAATTTGGGAAGTACACGGCTTGTGTTGTCACTTCCAGGTTGGGTACAAATGAATAGTGTCAAGAAGAACCTTTTATGACAGTAGTTCTGGAAAAATATTTATTAAACTTGTGTACCAATAACCTAATTAATGTGGAGTATAATTGAAGAAGGTATGATTGACGCAGTGTCACGTGCACTGCTTCAGAGTGTAAAAGGTGGCAAACATACATTACCTAAAAGTTTCACAAGTATAATAAATCCATTATAATTTCAGTATATTTTGTTAATACCTCAATAAAAGAAGTGTCTTCCTTTCATCTTCCTGGGAACATAATCAACTCTTACCCTATGTATTCGGTACAACCTTACTCATTTTTCTAAATAATTCCTACTATTTCTTCAAATATCAGCTCAATTATCATTCTCTCAAGAAAGATCTCCTTAAAAACTCATACTATTTCAAAGTTCCTGAGAGTTCTCCCTGACTCCTCTGTTTTCTACTCCTTATCCTGTCCAAAAGCTAACTCTGTAGCTCTACCTTAAAATTATATCCAGAATACAACCACTTTTTACTGCCAGTGATGTTGCCACCACCTTTCGAGCCATCCTTATTTGTGCCTGGAATGTAAAATAGACCTATTAGTCTTTCCCACCTCTGTCTTTGCTTCTTATAGCCAGAGTCATTGTCTTAAGACATGCTAGCCCATGTCACTCATAAAAGTATTGAAAAACTAACCTTCTTAACAGGGCAAAAGTCAATGCCTGTGAAATCAGCTAGAACACCTTACTCTATCCAGCCCCCGACCTCAGTTTAGGAGTTCTCTGACCACATCTCCCTCTATTACTTACCATACATCTGCTTGAAACACTCCTCCCTGGGTTGCACCTATTTTTTTTTTATTGTTTCTCTAAAAGCAGAAATTCTGCCTGTTTTATTAATAAAAACAGAGATTTTTGCCTATTTTGTTCATTACTATATACCTAACATGGGAAGATACATGCATACTACGTAAAAAAAAAATTAAAAAATCTTTTTATATAAACAAATCACCATACTTGTCTCTAAGGCACCTGCACAATGATACTCCCAATGTTTACCGTGATTATTGGTTTATTGTTTGCTTTTCTTCCACTCAGCGCTGACACAAGTACTGGGAGTTCAGAGATCATTTATGTTGTGTCTGCTTTGTATCCTCAATGAAACATTAAATGAATTAATGAAAGGAAAATAGTAGGATAATATCTTCTTTTATTATCTACTGGGTTTATAATGTATTATGTCAAATTTAAAATATTTCTGTAGTTAGTAATGTTCTCACCATTTGATATCTCTGCAATATCTCTATGACGTAATCCAAATTTGAAGTTATATGTCTTGCATAAGTACCTTATTTAAAAGATACTTTGGTTACCTGTTTGCTTAAATAGCTTATTAAAAAGATGGGCTGTACTTGTTTTTTGTGTGTTTGTTTGTTTACAATAGTCAGAAATATATTTAATTGATTTTTTCTTACTTAAAAGCATAGCATAACTTTGCAACTATCATTTTAATTCATAATGCTAAACAAAGGAAATATACATGCTTCCCTGCCGTGTGGGTTCAAGTGAGCAACAAAAATAAAATGAGCATGACAAGATTTGGAAAAGAAGCAGCAGCTATGTGTAGATTGAGAAGGCCAATGTA
Organism: Mormoops blainvillei; assembly: GCA_004026545.1. Lineage (NCBI taxonomy): Eukaryota > Metazoa > Chordata > Mammalia > Chiroptera > Mormoopidae > Mormoops > Mormoops blainvillei. The sequence continues at coordinate 21,432 of PVJD01003128.1, forward strand.
CTTCAGATTTTGCCTACGTCTGTTCCCTTATCATCAGGTTTCTTGCTAGGAGCAGCCAATTAAAAGAGAGTGTGCTGTTTTTTGTTTTCCTGTCTGAAGGCAAACTCACTCAAGGGCAACCGGTCATGCCTGTGGTTGGGTGGACTAGGACTTGTTAGCATGCATAACTTAATGAAAAGGCATAGCCACCTTCTCATTAACTACATTTGGTTTAAGGGTATTGCCAGTAGAAGTAGGGTTCTCGCAGTGTCGCAAGGAAAGCATTCCAGGAGACCCATGTGGGGGTAGAGGCTTGGTAGTATTCGAGTGGAAACAGGAAGCTGTCCCCAGATTCCCAATGTCTCATCTCTGTCCAACCTGCTAGGAAAAAAAGTCAAAAGTCAAATCTTGTCTTCATCAAGGTCAAAACAAAGGCCAGTGTCCAGAGATTTTGTGCCATATTAAAGCTTAGTCCCCAGCCTAGCCTTTGTCACCATGAGATAGCTGAATCTCTTCCCGGCTGTGGTCCCTTGCTATGTTGCTGTAGCCAGTCTCCCGTTTGGAGCTGGACTTTGGGAGTCTGTGGGCTGCCGGCAGTGCAGCTGCTAAGGCCACATGGTTGCTAAGGAAAGAGAACTCAGGAACAAAACGCGGCCAGCACATGTGCTATCAGGCAGGCAGGAGAGAAAAAGCTCTTTGTTAGCTGAGATTATATTATGCAGGGCTTGGGAAGGACCAGGCACTTTCTGAAAATAATTAATCAACTTCCCAAGCTTTGGGGGCTTCTAATGGATCCACCCCCTAACCAATTTATTCTCCAGATCTTTCAGGGTTGTGTCTCTCACACAATTCGATCCTTTTCTCAGGCTAGACTGACAGGTTTCTATGGTCCCATCTCGGGTTTACTGCACATGTGCTTATGTCCACTTTTATTGTTCTTTCCCTTCCCCTAGTGATCTGCAGGTAACAGGACGGTGGTTCCCTGGGGAGTGTATGAAGCTCTAATTTTCTGGTAAAGTAAACAGACTTCTGCTCCCTAATTTATTATGTTTAATAATGTCTAATTTCCTTTGCTTCCTTCCTTTATTAATCACTAGCTAACTACCCTCACTAACAAGGGAACTCAGGTTTCCATTAACTCTAAAAAGTAAACTGCAGGTGCAAGAGTAAGTGCAGTGACATCACATAGACATAACATGTTTTCAGACCTCTTCCAAATGGGCTTTGGGCTACAGTCTGTTCACAGTTGACAACCAATGTAGACAGCCCTGTCAGTCTCATTCTCTTTGGCTTGCACTGGTTTAAGCAAAATCAGAAATCCTGTGGGATTCTCAATACCACAGAATTAAAACAAAAATTTTAAGTTTCAAATTTGTTTAAACTTTCAGTTATAGAATTTGAAAGAAAATATGTAATATACCATTATTTCCTGTGAATCAATCATTTGTTAAGAAATTCAACTTAAAAAGCATTGAACACCACCCAGAGAGAGGCTAGCTGGAAACTCTAACAGCATCTACCTAATTTATCTAATACTAAGGTTCTCATTTATCACCCATCTATTTCTCTTATAATTGTTCCAAATTAATTAATGACCTTTAACATAAAAAGATATAGCAGTTTAGTCTAAATATTTTTCAATTGTAAATTGAAAAAAATATATAAATTGTAAATTACAAAAATAATTGTATGTTGTTTAATTACTACTATAATAGAAATGATCACAGGCTACCTTTATTCCTATAGTTCTTTTCCCTTCAGTTCATCTGTGATTTTTCTACCTTAACTCTAATGTCTTCTGCTATAACAATTTATATCTGAGAGGAAAGATGATGACTTTAAATATGTGCCAGTATATATGTCAGACTTAAATAAATAAATGGATAAATTAATGGGTATATTTTAGTATATTTATAGCAACTAAACTTGAAATTTTGTTGTTTACCTGCTAAGAATATAAATGTATTCAATACATATTTTTGAAAACCTATTTTAGGCTCTGGGAACACAGCAGTGAACACACAGATTCCTTACAATACATAAATTGTACTTCAGTAAGGAAGGAACTAAAAAAACACTTGCTTGTTTACCAAAAATACTAATAATGATAGTAGTAGTAATATTGTGTAATATATCCGTAGCTCTTTGTGCTAAACATGATCCTAATGCTCTATCTATCTATCTACCTATCTATCTATCTATCTATCTATCTATCTACCTACCTACCTATCTATCTCTTTATTCTTTACCACAATCCTTTAAGGTTGTTGCTGTACATATCCCAACTTTATAGGTTTCAACACAGAGGCACCCATAAGTTACATACTTTGCCCAAAGTTTTATTGCCTATAAGCTGTACAATTGGAATTTTAAGTTAAGAGAGTCTGGTCTCATATACGTACCCCTATGTTCATGGTGGCATTATTTACAATAACTAAGGTATGGAAGCAACCTAAGTGTCCATCAATAGATGAGTGGATAGAGAAGATGTGGTACATACATACAATGAACTATTACTCAGCCATAAAAAAGAATAAAATCTTGCTATTTGTGATGACATGGATGGACCTAGAAGATATTATGCTAAATGAAATAATTCAGACTGAGAAAAACAAATACCATACAATTTCTTTTAATTTGGGATCTCGAAAGCAAAATAAATGAGCAAACTCATGGATACAGAGAACAAATTGATGGCTACCCAATAGGAGGGGCTTGGGGAGATGGGTAAAAAGGGGAAGGGATTAAGGTATACAAATTGTCAGATAAAAAAAGTCACAAAGATGTAAGGTATAGCATAGGAAATATAGCCAACACTGTTGTGATAACTATTTACACTGTCAGATGTGTACTAGGCTTATCAGGTGATCACTTTGTAAGCTATGTAAATGTCTAATCACCATGTTGCACACCTGAAACTAATATTATATTGTATAATTGAGAAGTAACGAAGTGTGAGAGTCTGATCTCAGAGTCCATATTTCTAACTTAATTTTACTTCCCCTTTAAAGATACATCATGAGAGATAAGTGGCATAAAGATAAATGACTCAAAGTAAGGCAATAAAGAATATAGTTTTGTTATGGTGATTTTAAAATATGACCACAAATTCTTTGATACTCTTCCCTTCAGAAATAGGTGGAGCTGGGTTTATCATTCTAACAATTGAATAAAATAGAAGAGAAAGTGTCTCAGCCTCCAAGGTTGTTATAAATATCATTGGGAATTCTTTGTTCATTCTGTCTTGGACTACTCACTGGGGGAAGCCAACAGCCATGTTGCAAAGTCACTTAACCATCTTCACATATATTCTACTTCATGTCTTTTCAGCATGTGATAGGGTTGTATTTCCCTTTTCCCTTGAAATTAGTCATATGACTTGTTTTGACCAATGGGAGGTAATTTGAAGTGACATTTATTTCTCCCAGACAGAAGTGTTATGAGCTAGTATTTAATTACCACATTTCCCTTTCCTCCCCCTGGTTATTGTAAAAGCACATGTCAAGACAGGCCATCCTTCCATCCAAGGCCCTATGTGATTACAGGAAGCAGGAGCCCTCCATCCCCCATGCTTCTCTATGCTGCATAGGTAGTAAGAGCAAGATATAAACCTCTGTGGGGTTTATCCACGGAGCACTGAGGGTTGTTTGTTATGGTATCAGACCCGGGTTATTCTGACCAATAAAGTTCAGCTATAGAAACATGTTTAACACATGAGAAGATGTAAGGGACGCTAGAACTAAGGTTGACAGCAGGTTCCAAAATATCCTAAAGTGAATCCCAGATGTCCAAGCAGCTCCAAGGAATAAAGAAGTAATTTGTCCACACTCATCTGACCACATTCATGCATTTCTCTCAAGAAGCTCTGCCTGGTCCTTTTGCTTGCCAGAGCAGTCTCAAGAGAATTCCCTGAGCAATGATTCACCGCACATGAAGGGTAAATTTTAATGGGAACAACAAGACTCAGGCACCAGTTGCCAAATAGAAGTCTCCTGGTTTTTTTGACATGAAACAGGCTCTGTCACATTTAACACAGGCAGACAAAGCATCCCAACCATTTGCATTTGTCATTGTTAGAGTGGTATTCTTTTTTGTGCTGCTGACATTGCTGGTCTTTGTCAGTGTGTAAAGCATACGGCGCTAGGAACTAACTACCTCACCTCCCTCAAAGATTTAATTAAGAAAATCACATGCCATGGCCCTCTTTTTATCTGCTTGATTAGCGTGTACTGAAAAATTTATTGTTGTCAAATCTCAGGGTGATTTATTTTTGTCCAGGGTCCACAGAGAATACTGTTTCCCCATGTTCAGTGTCTTTGCTGGTGGGGGTGGTTCTATATATTTTGTAGAAATAGAAACAAAGTGCTTGTAATGCTTAGTTATTCCAGTGATTTCCATCTTGTTAAATGTCAGCATATCACTGTCTTGTTTTTCACTGGTTTTTTCTGCCAAAAATTATTTTGTTTTTCCCTTATTCCAGAGAGATACAGTGATATTGTAAATAAGTACACATCTAAACATCAACTTCTAACGCTACGACTTACAAGCTGTGTGACCTTCAAGGGCAAGCTACTTAACCTTCAGTTTCATCAGTTCTAAATTATGAATGATAGCTCTTGTTTTATAAGGTTGTTATGAGGATTATGTTAACACCTATGAAGTACCGAGTACAGTACCTACAATATTGTGCTTAATAAATTTAACTTTTATTCTTTTATATTTAATTTATTATTCCCATGGAGGAAATCTGTTAATCGTATGCATTATACCCCTGCTTAAGATACAGTAGAAAAGAAGGGAGAGTAGATTAAAAATATTAGTATCTGCATCTCATGTTTTATCCAAAAGAAAATAAAATGTACACAGTCTTTGATGCCCTAGAGGTAAATAGGTGTGTGTATATACACACACACACACACATACACACACACTTATTTCCATTATAATAGCCCTTTGATGCTAACATTAATAGTGCATATTTGAAATCAGGGACCATATTTTTTCATCTTTGTGTCACCTGCTTCTGCATTATACTATATACATGGTAAAATAACTCTTTATTAAAAAAGAAAATAAATAAATAAATGAATAATTTTCCCCTTTACTTTTCATATCTTAAATTTCTGCTGTGCATTGGACCTCATTGACTTCAATTGCACTTTAAAGATATTTTCAAATTTAGCTACTCATCATATTTTATTTTTAAAGATTATTTATTTATTTATTTTTAGAGAGAGGGGAATGGAAGGAGAAAAAGAGGGAGAGAAACATCAACGTGTGATTGCCTGTCATGCACCACCTACAGAAGACCTAGCCCACAACCCAGGCATGTGCCCTGACTGGGAATCAAACCAGCAACCCTTTGGTTCACATGTGGCATTCAATCCACTGAGCCACACCAACCAGGGCTACTCATCATATTTAAAAACTGGTAAACATACCAAGCCCTTGGCCCCACCCTGGACAGGAATTGGTATATTTTATAAGCTCCCAGCATATTCATGCTTCAATGCCCACCCCCCTTACCTGCAGGGTATGCATTCCAGGACCCCCAGTGGATACCTGAAGCCACAGTTAGTACTGAACCCTATACATTCTATGTTATTCCTATACATACTGATGATAAAATTAAATTTATAAATTAGACATATATAAATAATAATAACTAATAATAAAACAGAACAAGTACATACCATAATAAAAGTTACGTGAATGTGGCATTATTATGTAAAATAAGGTTTACTTGAGCACAAGCGCTATAAAACCTCACAGCAGATCTGTAACCAAAAGGGTTACTAAGTGACTGATGGGTAGGAGAATACATAGCATGGAGACACTGGATAAAGGAATGAATCACGTCCACGGTGGGACCGAGCAGGGTGGAGCAATTTCATCACACTACTCAGAATGGCACCCAGTTTAAAACTTGTGAATTGCTTATTTCTGGAATTTTCCATTTAATATTTTCAGACTGTGGTTGACCTCAGGGAACTGAATGGAAACCATGTAAGTGAAAACTGCAGATAAGGGGGAAGAAACTGCTGGATTTGTTAGGTTCAGGGTCCATTTTTCTCAGGTCTTTTTCTATGAGGTTAAAACTTAGTTGACTATGAGGTTAAACTTAGTTGACTATCAACTCAAAAGATTTGTTAGGTTTTAGAAATAGTGGTCCAGGCCCAGGTACGTCAGAACTAGAAATTCATACTTTTCTCTTTATAACTTCTTACTACATAAGTTTCCTTTTTCCTCTTTAACTTTATTTGTATTGTTTACACTATTACAGCTGTCTCCATTTTTTCCCCCTTATATCAAGTTGGGATAGGCAACTTCATAATTCTCTTAGGCATGCTTTATTCATTTTTTTCTTCAAAGAACACTTTAAGGATGAAACTTGTGCTCTACTTAATGAGCTTTCTATAAATTATCGACTGGGTAAAATTAGTTCTAAAAATTGAGCAACCCTGCCATGCAGCAGAAAGGGGGGCAATTAGAGTAGTAAAATGGTTATTTAGATTACTGAAGTCGCCAGCAGCTCATTACTACACTAAAAAAGTAATTATAATTGCATAGATTCAGGTATTTGCCAAGGTCAGTGTTTGAAAGGTTATAACTTACAAAGCAGACATTCCATGGACACATGATTCATCACATACAATGAATCACAGCAACCTGCAAACAAATCCCTTGTTGCCCCGAGTTTTCAATTATTAATCTTTCTGAGTTAAAATAATCAAATGTGTACAGGGTATGAGGTAGACTGGTATAAGTTACATGTTCATAACCAGCAATAAAACTAACTCATTACAACTGAGTTATTTGATTCTTTTTGGCCCAACAGAGAATATCCAAGGTCAAATAGCTGGTATGTCAAAATTGAAAGGAAAGGTGAAAACAAATATATATCAGGGTCTACTCTACACTTAAAACAATAGTTTCTTAAATTTATGTAATTCAAAAAGAGGGGCATCTTGGTAGCAAGTGATAAAATCGACAAACTTATCTAAAATATGCCACCTTTTGCCCTGACTGGTGCGGATCAGTGGATTGAGTGCCAGCCTGTGAACTAAGGGTTGTCACTAGTGACAAAGGGTCACTAGTTTAATTCCCAGTCAGGGCACATGCTTGAGTTGCAGGCCAGGTCCCTAGTAGGGGGCATGCGAGAGGCAAGCACACATTGATATTTCTTTCCCTCTCTCTAAAAATGAGGTCTTAAAAAAATCTCTAATAAAGTAAAATTTAAAATAAAATAAAACATGCCACTTTCTGTTCAGGCCCTTGTTGGTTTTCTTTATGCAATTATTACAGCTTGTAACCATATTATGTATTTTGCACGTGTCTGTGTGCATTTCTTTACTCCCCACTAGCACTGAACTTCTTAAGGGTAGGGAGAACCTTCTTCATTGTTTTACCTCTGACACTTGGCACATGGTAAGTCAAGAAATATTTGTTGAAAGCACGCATATGAGCTTCTTTTGAATGCAGCTATGCTCCTGGCACTGACCTAGGCATGTGGAGGTATATTATTATTCCAGTGACTCTGTGAAATATGTATTAGCTTTATTTTTTTAAAGGAAATTATAATTAAACTGGATCTGGTAATTTGTTCAAGACCTCCTGACTTCCAGCCCATTGTACTTCCCACTAAGTCCCCACCCAATAAGAAAATATGATATATAACTCTGTCTAAAAGTCTCAAAGCACTTTTCAAAACACTTTCTCCAGTTCTTTTGACTCTGTAATCCATTTCTAACCTAGCAATTAGCAACGCTTCAAAACAACTCCATAACATAAATCTTAAACCGAAACAAACACTGCTATAGTTGGTTCTGTTTTACTGAATCATGTAACAACAATAGAAAGTATAAATATACAAACCACAGAAAAATAAAACTCTTTCTGTATTATTAACCAGGCATTTTTTTTTTACATTAGTAGTGACATTTCCAGGTGAGGAATTAACAACTAAATTGCCATACAAAAGCTTTGATTTTCTGGGTGAGTGAAAGCAGAAGCCAGTTAGGGTCATGCTGCCCCTTGGTCCCTGATGGAATTGTCCCACCCACCACTACCATATCACACACTGAATGAAGTCCTTGACTCCTTAGCCCCCCTTAAGATCTCTGAACATTTCTTGGACTATATTCCCCTCGTCACTCTTGACTTGGAGTTTGGTTTTCTCTTAAAAGAAAGAGAATGCAATAAAAGAAAATTGACAAGATTTAAAAAAAATTTATTGTTTAAAGTTTCTCAACCATTTCTAGCAATTTTCCGTTGTCTACTAGGAGCTTCTCCCACCTCTTTCACCCCCACTGCTTTTCTTTTCCCATGCTTGTTCAAATCTCATTCAGAAACCATGTTTTTTGTTGGTAGTATTATTTCTTTCTTATTCGTCTTCTACCAGCCTGTAAAAACACCAACAAAAATCGCAACACCAATATTAAACAGCTAACATTCTTTTCACATTTATCTTGTGCCTGACCTTATGCTAAGTGCTCAAAATAAATGAATACTCTCATTTGCTGTCCTAGGTGTCTGTGAGGCAGACACTATTATTAACTCCATTTTATACAGGAGGAAACAGACACAATGTAACTTTGCTAGGTAGGCTACCCCAGCTAATGCTATGTCTCAAGGTAATGACTTAAAGTAAGATACTCTTAGAAGAAAATCTGGTGACAGCTGTTTAAAAATAATCATTCCTCATCCCCTTCTACCCACTACATCTTGCTAATTACCCTTGACAAGTCTTTTCAGCCACGGTGCCAGCAGAGGGAAGATACCTGGCCATGTGCAATCGGTCCAGCCCTACCTGGCTCCGACAACCTCAACCTCTCAGTGCACACAGGTACAAATGAGAGAGCCCGTCTCTGGTAACCAGGGCACCTGGGCTTGGTCTTTTCTTCCATAAAATGAAGATTTCAAATATCCTGTTCTATCGTGAGCCTGAATCCTTTAAGCAATTGTCATTCCACTACACAAAGCTATCAAACTGTCCACAACATACGTTTAAAATTCTCAAAGTCATAACTGTTCATATTATCCCTCCACTTTAGAATGTTTTTCTCCCCTACATCTATTGATAACTTATTTCACTCTTCATAATTCAGCTTCCGTAGTGCCATATTTTCCCCAAATCCCCGCAGCGCTAACTTATTATTCCTACTGCTGTAATGTTCTGCAACGCTATTATTTCATCCTATTGTGCAACATTGCTGTTTACCGATACTTAACTTAGTCTCTTCATGGGGACTATAAGCACCTGACAGACAGTGACAATGTTTTCCTCAGTTCTCTTTCCCACATATTATCAAACTCATAATTTGCACATAATTTTACCTCAAAAGCATTTAATTTATTAATCAAAAAGTCAGGGTTATCCAGAAGCAGAATTTTTGCTTTGCTGATCCTCACAAACTGAATCTCCAACATTTGGGTTGCTCAAAGACAAAATGTTTGGCTCGAGCAATCCCATCCAATAACCTAGAATTCCAAGAAATTGCCTTAAAAACCTCACGTTAGGCGTGTGTCTATTAACTGAACAAAGAAAACTGTTTTCTGCCAAAATGTGCTGACCACCCTTCACTAATTCTGATAAATATGAATTCTTAGTTCTTTTCAGTTGGTTTTCTTCATTTGCAATTGCATTTAATTTACTTAAGAAAGAGTGCAAATCCAGAAGTATTTAATTCAAATGACCTTTTAAAAGAGCATAGCTGTAGGTTGTTTTTAAAATCTGTGTCCAAAACAGGATCTCAGGACACCACATAAATAATAGGGTGGTCTTTAGTACCCTGTTTGTGGCAGAGATGTTAATCTTAATTTGTCACACGATTGCATCCCTTATGAGCTCATGGGGAGACTATACTTCCCAGGTTCCTTTGTAACTAATCATGTGACTGAGTTCTGGTCAGTGGCAGAAAGTGCTGCAACCTCTTTCAGCACAGCTCTTTAAAAGCATGCCAGGCAACCAGCCTGCATTCCTCTTCAGCTGCTGTAACTTTGGAAGATGAATGCACATGTGGTTTAATTACAAGATCGACCAAGTTCACTTGTCCTACCTTGGACTCAGTGTGACTGGAAAATAAACTTTAATTGTTAAGCCGTTGGAATTTTGGAATTCATATCTCAAAAGAGCTACCTTGGTGAGATTAACGGACAATACTGACATGTTTAAGGAGTACCATCTCTCCTTGGAAGGTGTTGGCCTCCCTAGAGCAGCTGTAGTTTAGCTATGAAGTAGCCATAACACAGCTTACAAAATGCAAGATCGTTTTGACTGTCCACACAGCCTCTGGTGATCCAATGCTCTATTTAGCATGGCTCTTTGACTTTCTTTTTTTATTTTTAAAATTTTTTTCTTTTACTGATTCTAGAGAGAGGAAAAGGGAAAGAGAGAGAGGGAGAAAAACATCATTGTGCGAAAGAAATATCAATTGGTTGCCTCTTGCACATACCCCAGCTGGGGATCATCTGCAATGCAGGCATATGCCCTGACCAGGAATCGAACTAGTGATCATTCAATTTACAGGAGGATGCCCAACAAAGTGAGCCATGCTGTCCGGGAATCTTTGCCTTTCTTTACTGAAACAGTTCCAAAGAATCTTGGGAGACTTAGCTCCAGATGTTGGATCCCCAGGGAAACTTTTCTTGACCTTCTTTTCTGCATTAGCTGCCCTTTTTATATGTGCTTCCCATCATCATAACCATTACTTCGTGCTATTACCATTGTCTTTTTATTTGCCCCCATCCTACCAGACTGAGCGCTCCTTGAAGACAGATAATGTAGTTTTTATTTCTTTTTGCTTTCCCAATGCCTAGCAAAATGCTTGTTGTATAGTGTTGGATAAGCCTTTGGAAGGAAGAAAATAAGAGCGAGAATATGCTTAAACACAATATTCACACACAAGGATGCTTTTCCAAAGAGGCACTATAGGGAATGATTTCCTCTACTCAATTGTGTTTTAAGAGTCCTTATAATAATAAAGTCCGTATCTCCGCATGCAGGGAAGGAGAATCTGATCCATTATCTTGCTGTTTCCACCTCTTACATCATCGTCTCAGTATGCAGATGTGGAGGAGTAGGGGGGAAATCGACAGACAGTACACAATGCATCTTGCAGAGACCACTGACACCCACACACAGGAAAAAGCGTGAGTAGAATTGCTATATAAAACTTTACTTCCTGACCATTTCCAAAACAAAAGTAGAGACTACTAACTGGGTAAATAAGACAAACACACCACTTTTAACATCACTTGGGTTTTGCCCACGTCTTTTAAGACAGGGTCAGTCATGAGTGTACAAAGTTCCAAAATGTAAAGTGAAAAGAACATAAGACTAAAAGAGAGGAGATCTGGACTTGGCTAAGAGATTTCATCTCTCTGGGCCTCAGTTTCTTCACCTACAAAATTAGGAGAACTAGATGTCAAAACCTACAAAAATGTTATAATTTTATTAAAATGTATTTATTTTGTAGTAAGTTATACACGTGTGTGTGTGTGTGTGTGTATAATCCTCACCCAAGGCTTTCATCAATTCTAGAGAGAGAAGAAGAGGGAGAGAGAAACAGAGAAATGGCGATGTGAGAAAGACACATTGATCAGTTGACACCCATAGGCTCCCTGACCAGGGATCAAACCCACAGACCAGGAATGTGTCCTGACCAGAAACCGGACCTGCAACTTTTTAGAGTATGGGATGATGCTCCAACCAACTGAGTCACCCAGCCAGGGTAGTCATATATTTTTAAAACAGCTAATTTACAGAACTGCCATGGCTATGTTTACCACTGTATTTATGATTATATTTATGATTTTAGGCAGGTTTTACATGTTTCCATAACTGGAGAAAACATTATTTTTTTGTATACTTAGCTGTCATTTGCCTTTCAGTTTAGAAAGGTGAAACAGTTGTGAACATCATATATTCAGCTGATCAACAAGAGTCAAAACTGTGTCTGCAGAACACCCAAGGTCATAGTCAATTTGCCTTTCAATTGACTATTTAGGATCCTTATACTTACCTGTGGAAAGAAAATATCACATCTAAAATTCAGAGATTAGGATCAATGCCTTGAAAATATGCAAACAAGCATACTCACAACCACAGATACACACAAGATATAGACAGCTGACTGCTACTGAATGGAAGTTATCATTGAGTGCAGCGGAATAGTGACAATACTGGAGAAAGGAGACCCAAAGGTTAAAAAAGAAAAGGAAAAAAACAAAATCCCTAAAAAAAATAAAGAATATGGACAATTCAGAATACAGACCAAAATACGGGCAAAACAGAGACAGCACAATGGGTGAGACAACTTGTGGGCTGAGTTGGAAGGGGAACAGGGAATGGGGCTATGGGGGGGGATCAATGGTTTATAAAAGAAGTCCCCGAGCTACATTCTAGATTTAAGGGAAGCGAAATGAACACTAACAGTCAAACATGAACAACAAAGCTAGAACAATAAAGCTTAAAGAATTTTAAAAAGCTTTAAAAAACAGGAAACATAAAGGGAAAATGAGTAGTGACAATTGTGGTTCCTTCAAAGGATGTGGATGCGAGCAGCCAGCTGGTCAGTCTCACTGTTAATGCATAAAATTGCTCAGACAGCTCTGGGTAGTGAGAAATTGTCGGCTGGCTGGAAACCAAAATGTTCGACTGACCCTCCAAACTGTGACCATTCCTGCTCCTAGACAGTGTGAGATAAAAATCTTTTGATAGACTCTTTTGCCGGTTATGTTTCCCTCCTCATGTAGGCTTTAAGAGTGAGCATTATAGTCATGCCATGCTAGACTTTCTGTGATTTCTTTGCAACGGTTAATTGTTCCCTGGAGAATCTGGCCTTGTGTCTGGAAGTTTACAGATTTCCAACAAAGGTTTATGTTAAATTTCTCAGTTAAGAATGCTATAAGGGTGATTTATACTGCCATCTGTCAGCACTCCCCACGTGACAGAGTCATTTCACTTACATAATAGGTCTAATATCTCTTCTCTGATATAGAATTTCCTATAGCTCTCTGTCACAAAGTTTTAATTTAATGCTAACAAGGAAAATCCATATTTCCTTTCTCTCTAGGTAACTACCAGTCAGTTTCCTACCCTTTTCTATAGACACTTAAAAGTGGCAGATGACAGGTTTCGAATGTTTTTTCCTGACTTAAATTGCCATGCTGAAAAATAGCCCTGTTTTCAGGTGCCTCCTCTCTTCACATGCATATCTAAGTTATTCATTCATTCCTCTACCCTTTCTGTATACATTCACTAAGGACCCACCCTCCCAGGCAGAGTCCTAGGCACTGAACACTGATGGGCAAGTCCCCCTGGAGTTGATATCCTAGGACAGACACTGAACAATTAAACAAATTCAAAAAAACAAGATGATGTCAGGTAACAAGGGCACGGAAGCAGAAACTTGGAGAGAAAAGAATTGACTACACTCTGTAGCACAAGTCACTGAAAACCTCTCTGAAAAGGTGATTTTGAGCTCAAACCTGAAGGATGATTTCATAGAAGCACCCAGGGGAATAGAGGGCATAAAAACCTCTTAGGCAATGTCGGTTCTTTCTATGTAGCGATGAAAATCTTCTTTAAGAAACAAATCCTACCATTTTTCTAGATGATTAAGTAGATATAGACTAAATATGTATTTAGGTGAGTCAAAATATAGTACTGCTTTTAGGTCTCTTCTCAATCTAGTAAAATAGTGTTTTGTTATTATTCCTTAATTCCTAAAAATAAGGTGATTTTACTTTAAAATTACTTCTATAATTATTTGGTGTATGTTGAGAAAAAATGAGTTAGCTACGAATAATTTTTAAAGATTTTATTTATTAGAGAGAGGGAGGAAAGGAGGGAGAAAAAGAGGAGAGAAACATTGATGTGTGAGAGAGATCTCAATCAGCTGCCTCTCACATGCCCCCAACCTGGCCTGCAACACAGGCATATGCTCTGACAAGGAATTGAACTGGTGATCTTTCTTTTTGCAGGACAATGCCCAACTCACCGAGCCACACCGGTCAGGACAGCTACAAATAATTTTTTTAACTTTAAGAGTTCTTGTCCTACTGGATTAGGAACTTCTCATTTTATTGTTTATCTTTGCAGTCTCTATAAACAAGGTGTATATAGAATCACTGAAGAGGACATAAGTTTTATTTGCAGTGTGTGGAATTGTAGACATAATTCAGGATACTCATAGATGATGTACACAATTGACAGTGTTAGGGCTGCTATATTGTTTCATAGCAACAAATGTGCCATGGGTTTTTCTTAAATACATCATCATAACCATTAATAATAAGGTTAGGTAACAGATAAATCAACTTAATCTTTGAAAAGCAATCAGGAAACTAATGGAATAATTTGAAACACTCTGGTTTCTGAAGATCGTATGAAATAAAAATATCCGTTCATGATTTTCTTCTATGAACTAATACAAATAATAGGTGCAGAAAGAAACCCAGGCCTTTGATCCTTAGAAATTTCTACTGGCTGCATTTGTTATTCTGGTGTATTCCATTTACTATCTACTGTGTAAGCAGCCACCAAATGATGTTAATGTCCATCATCGCCTGTTTGGAAGACTTCTGTAGCATTTTAAGTATTCTGGTTGTCTGGTTTGGTTGGGTTTTGGCAGTTCCAGAATGTCTATGTTGAAGAGTGGAATCCCTTTGGGAGGGGTGGGTCTTGGGAAATGCCTCGTAGCTACATGTAATGCCTTGAAGCATAATGTAACATGCATCCACTTCTCTTGTTTTCTCCTGTTTTGTTGGGTTAGAGGTAAGTGGTTACTGTTGGAGAGGGGTTGCATTTAGCATCACCTTCTCCTCTTCCTGATCTGTCTTCCTAGTAGCACCTGGTTATGATTATGAAACACAAATTGCAACTCAGTGTCCCCTGGGTAAAACAGTTGATAATCATTTCCTTTTGTTTCATAGAGAATGATATCCAGTCTCCTTAAATGGATGAAAACTCTAGCAATCCGCCTCTGTCTGCCGACCCGCTTTATTGTCCAACACGCGTTCTCTGCTGTCCAGCTTCTGCACTGCAGATGGCCCAGCCCGCTGTGGGGGATTCGTTTCAGGAACGAAATCCCCCACAGTTCCTGAATATTCCACACTTTCTCTTGTCTTTTTATTTCTGCATGATCTGCTTTTCACCTAAGTACTTTTTACATCCCTCAAACCTTAGGAACTGCTACTTATCTTCCAAAATTCTTTTAATGGCAGCAGCCTTTGTGAAGATTCAACTAACTTCCATGGGCAGAGTTAACAATTCCCAAGACTGTATTCCCATAGTGCTGTCACATAACTTTGTGTGGCACCTCTCACTCTCACAGTGTTGCCATTAGTCATACCTTTTCCTATTCCCTTTGACTCTAAACTCTTTAATGGAATGTGTCTTAATAATGTTTAGATTTCTACTCAGTCCTAAATCTTTGTACTATTTGAGGAACAAAATAAATAATAAATTAAAACAGACAACCCAATATCATAGAAATATTATAAATATTTAGAAAGCTTAAATATATCTTCGATTGATATGTTTTAAATTGTGTTAATCTTTGTGAAGAAGTATATTACAGTAAGTGAATGTTCCTCACACAGTGGATCCAAAACTAGGTGAAGTTTAGTGAGCTACCCTTGCATTGAATGCTCTCATGAACACAGGCTGGCCTCCCTAGCGGGCGCCATGCCTTTCCAACAGATGGGCTCCCACAGTGGTGGCCAAGACAACATGCTGTCTATCGATGATTGTTTGCAAGTTCTGTTCATTTTAAACCTTGGTGTTTGGGGTTCAGTGGTTAAATCCGGAAGTGTAATATAACAGCAATAATAGCTCGAGAAGAACTTTGCCGATGTTATAAAATATATTTTGGAATCTATTAACAAGTGTGTTGGGAAGCAAATGAGCTAATGAAAGATGTAAATTATACTCTGTAAATAATATGCTCACACAGCACAAGTATATATTATCTAATATTAAAGCAATATCTGTCATCTCCTTTTATTTTGCATATATATATATATTTCAGCTTATAAAATGATGCAGTGAAATAAAAGAGTAGCTATAAAACCAGGATTCTGAAAATTTGAGTCATGGTCCTGTTTCTGAATGGGAAGAAATAACTTCTTTGTTTTATCATTTGTATAATAAATAATTATAATTAAGAAATCCTAAAAAAATGTTTCCTACTCAAAATACAGTTAAATATATAGTCCACAAAAAAGGGGCATGTGTGTGTTTGTGTGTACAACTTATATACTAAAGTATAATGTATATTACCTTATATTACTTTAATCACTGCTTTTGACATAAAATTGTGTTATCACTGAATCCTGGGTCCCTTGAGGCAGTGTTATATCTTATACAACTCATTTTTGCACAGCTACTCTTTCATCCAACTCCAACAATAGTATAAAACCTTCTTTAAAAAAATCACAAAAACGGTGCCTTAGACTATGCTTTGCCAAAAACATGTGACTTATCCTTATACACTTCTCACTGAATTCCCAACCCCCTACTCTCTGACAGCTACCAGTCTGTTCTCTGTTTCCATGAATCTGTCCCCACTATGTTAGTTTATTTTGTTCATTACATTCCACATATAAATGAAATTATATGGTACTTGTTTTTTTCTGACTGGCTTATTTCACTTAGTATAATATTCTCCAGGACAAAGAAAGACTAATAAACACAGACAACACTATGGTAATTGCCACAAGAAAGGTGGGGGGGGCAGAAGAGGGTAAAAGGGGAATACATGGTGATGGAAGGAGGTCTGGCTTTGGGTGGTGAACACACAATACAATATATGATGATGTATTATAGAATTGTACACCTGAAACATAAAAAATTTATTAATTAATGTCACCTCAATAAATCCAAATAAAAATAAAAAAGATGTGTTTCATTAACAGCAGAACCAATAAGGTCATTAAAATTTATTTCTATGAAATGTATTCAAGCTCCACCATGTCTGAAACTCTCCATCCTCTGCCTTCACGCCTGTTTCTTTTTTACCTCCTTTGCCTTCACCTGTTCTGCTTGGTAATCTCTCAGTTCTTGATTTCATTTTGTCACAGATATGCTCCATTACCTTAGAAAAGTTATTTAATTTCAAAATTGAGCCCTTCTCATAGATTGATTCTTTTGGCTCACCTCAGAGAGACCCTCGATAACTCTCTATTTGAATTCCATTGCTGTCTTAATGAACTCATATTATTAAAAAAATCTAATAAGTTATCACTCAATTTGAGTATTAAATGAAGAAGTAAAGTCATTATTTAGTTTCAGGAAGCTTTCCATAAATGTTCATTGTATACTTCCACAGGAAGCCAGTGAATGGATCTTGAATAACAGAATATCTAGTGGATACAAGTGCTCGTTTCTAGCTACTAGTAATTCTACAAATTATCAAAGGTACAGAAAAAGGCACCTACTTTAAATTTTTAAAACTTTCCAAGTAATATATCGTATATACTAATAAAATAAATGTCTAAATACTCTTAATTTACCTTAAGAAATAAAATGCTGCATCCCTTGAAAGTTACCTGTAAGTCTCTTAATTGTATATACTTTCTTTCCCAACAAAAGATAATGGTTCAAGGAGCATGATTACACAGCTAAAAACTACAATAAAAACACTCTAAGACCCAAATACTATAAGCTATGATCAATGGAATAAAATGAGACCCAAAGTTTCAGACATTACAATTATCAGATAAAATATATGATATGTACATTTATTATATCTAAAGGCAAAGAAAAGGAATAAAAAGCATATGAGGGACAAGAGATTGCAAAGACAACCAAGCTGATATGAATAAGAATCAAAGATAATATTTTCATAAGAGAAAAATATAATAATACATTAAAATTCATCAGAGGGTTAGAAAGAAATAAGACACAGATGGGAAAATCAATGTATGGAAAGAACGATCTCAAAAATTATATGAAATTCAGTACAAAGAATGAAAGAGATATAAATAAAAGGAAAGAAAAAAACACTATGGGAATGGAAGATGGATTGAAATGGTTTTACATATATCTATTTAAAATTGCAGCTAGAGACAAGAAGCATAATGGGAACGGTCAAGCCTAGTCCAAGAAGCCTTCTATATATATATGTATATATAATCATGCACATTATCTCCTTAGGCAAGCAGCTACAAAATTTATGACACCATTTAAGCCTTGGTAGACTTTCTTTAATAAAAGCAACACATCTGTAGTTATGCTGATCTTCTAAAAGCTGAAATAGCTATAGAAGTTAGAAAACAATGAAATCCTTCTCCATTATATTCAGCAGGAAAGCCCTCCATATTATACTAAGTGGTACCTATCTGCTAAAATTATTAGTGAAACAAGAACATAGTGGTAATAACATTTCTACCATCATGGGGTCTAATTTTTAAGGCATATTAGTCTAGCATACACCTCAAAACATAAGAGAATAACAGTTTTTGGAGTGACATCACTGAATTTATACCAATGGGCCACTAAACGGCTTTATAAAAATACATTCTACTATTCTAGTTTTCAGCATCAAACTCTTAACCATAGGTAATATAGAAAAGACAACTGATTACGGTCACTAATTTTATCCCCATGCTCTAATTTTTCTTTCCTGAGATCCTTAGCTCTTGAAGATTCCAGAGAAGGGCCCTGCCTCATAGGGAAGAACACTCAGAGGACACCAAAGGAAACAGTAAACCTAATCCCCAAAGGCAAACAAATCCGCAGTCTGTACCATGCAACCACAGAGTATTTGTAACCTCCTCAAATATAGGATGGGCACTAGGCACCAAACCTGTTAAATACACCTTGGAATTTATGGATCACTTCCAAATTCTCTGCTGTGGTCTCCCAGAGTTTTATCCCCCACAACTCTAGTGTCTAGCACAGTACCCGGCCCAATGTGGGCAGCCTCTCATGTCTGTTCAGCGGGGCATCCTAGAGGAAGACAGGGCTGGAATATGGCCTGTACCGTGGCAGCGCATAGCCATGTGACTCTGAGTGGGCTAATAAAAGTATCCGAAGCTCCGTGTCTTAGTCTGCAACATTGTACTCTGTTAGTTCTTATCAAAGAGAATTGTTGTCACAGAGGATTCAATGAGATGATGACTATAAAGGATTCACCACAGAAACTGCCACAGACGCATCACATTATCATTTCAATAATAATCACCTCATTGCTGCTGAATATTTACTGAATAACTGCACTAACTCTAGAGAGCTTACTTTTCTATGGCAATTGAAGTCAAAAAGTACATTTATTTAACCTTATTTTGAGAATCAGTCATCCTTGGAAGCACAAAAGACAATATCTGAAATATCTGTTTTGCTTTCCTTTTACGTGTGTAAGACAAAAGTGAATCTCATATAGACGGGGAAGTATCCCACAGCAATTGTCCATAGCTCTCGGTAGCACTTCACCTGCTGCATTGTATTTCCATCGGCTTCTTCCACCACTACTGTGGCCTTTCAAAGAACAGATCCCATACGTTTTGCTGCTCATATCCCGCAAAGACCTTCCCTCTTCCAGGAGTACTTTTCCTTATTTCTACTTGGCAATAACTACTTGCCCTTCAAATCACAAGCCAAAGACAACCACATATGGGGAGTTTTTCCTGACTCTATTCTCTTCCTGGTTGACCCGAGAGTCCTTCATCTTTGTGTCTATGGCATAAGTACTATATCATTGTCCAGCCACTTACCACATTGACTTGTAGTGGCCTGTTAGCATGTGGTTCAGCTGCTACTTTCACAGGGGTTTTATTCACCTTTATAGCCACAGCAGTAACCATACTGCCTGTCACATAATAAGTAATAAATATTGCACTGACATGCAGACGGCATCTAGTAGACATTTAATTAACATTGGCTAGTTAGATAAATGAAGGGATGAATAAACAAATAGAAGTATGGATGAATGAAAACAATGGGGAGAAGAAAAACTATATTTTGTGTCTTTTCTAATAAAACGTTTACAAAGAACGATCATGTTGCCATTAGACTAGAGTCTGATCTAAAGCTCACTGGCAACATGATTTAAGACAAGTTTTACATATTCTCTTAGAGTAATAAAAAAGGAAGTTGTTTTTTGTTGAAGTTGATATTATTAATGAAATTGTGACCTGAATTCTTGCCAAAGGTACTCCCTGGTAGTACGTTAAAGTGTTTAGGGATGTGCACTGGCGTTTTGAAATGCTCATTTAGTTCTGCAGCTGGCTCAAGCCAGGTCCTGGCACAATCACTTTCATCTGAGAAGCAATACCATCTTTTAAATTAGAGGGTGCAGTGAACTGAGCACCATACCCAGAGGACACAAATGGAAATCATTTAGAGTCGCCTGATCATTCCTTTCACTCAAAACCAACACAAAACAAGCTAGTTCAGCAAATTGGGGCTATAAATAATATACAACTCTTTATCATTTCCGTTACCTCTTTGTACAGCATCCAAGATGCCTACAGGCCTGGACAGAGTAGCCTTATTAGAACACTAAGGGGATGAAGTAGCCACTAGCCAGTTAATCACAATACTGTCAAATTGCTACATCAAATGACTATAATTCACTGAATAGGGTAGTTATTAAAATTCCAAGCTCTCTCTATGAGGTGACCAGAATGATGATGGCAGTACAGTCAGCCTTCCTCATAAACAATGAGAAATAATAAGAGAGGCATAGGTGCCACTATCTCCAATATCCATTCAGTAAAAGCTACCCTTCAATAAATAAATAGCATGATGAGATTCATGCCTTCTGTGATGTGACAATATTTGTGCAGAAGAGAATGTCCCAGTTCCACTAAAAGCACTGATACAAGTTAAGGTCTTAATGTTCTATAAATCACAGCACAGCACTCTGCACTAAAGCCACCTTTCACAATTAAAACAAGCAACAGCAAATTGGCTAATTAGCATAAGAATATACAAACATCATTGTCTCTTAAGTGCCATTATTAAACATTCTAAATATAGTCATTTCAATTATAAAATTTACCAATTATTTTCTTTTTTCTCATAATAAATCTTGGCACCCTTGTGACAAATGCTATAATCCTCACTAGGCAGAAAAGCCCTAAGCTAACAGAAAATGAACTTTTTATGAAACCTATGAATCTTGAAAAGAAGCAATTGAATTAGTCTTGACACTACCAAAAACACACTTAGATTGGACAATTATCAAATTTAACCCAATGAAACTTAATTATAGTTTAATGAAAAGCAGTTAAAATAAGTTTTGAATTAATATTTTTTCCTGATCATAGAAAAAAATACTTAATGGAAAACATAAAACTTCATAACAATGATTTTAAAATTATTTTGTTCTAAAAACAATTATTTGGGACATTGTTACCTAAAACCATAATTTATATCACTTCATGAGAAGCCTCCATTATGTAGAAGGAGGTAGAATGAAAAAGAAATATCAGAGCACTGTGTTTATTCTTCACTATTTCAGCTATGGAAAATGGCACTAGTGTGAATTCATGTTTACTGAGAAAGGACATAAACTAATAAAATTGAATGTCATTATTACAGTCGCAGTTGATTTTTTTCTATAAATTCTCCTATATAGATGATAGATAGATGGGTAAATAGATAGATAAAACATATATAAAAATAAAATTATGAACTTCTAGATTTGGAAAGGCATCCTTTAATCTATCAGTTAGGTTAAAATTCAAACCTAACATGAGTTGGATTAAACCATCTTCTAAAGAAGGAAAATCTCTCAAGGTCAAGCCTCTAAACAAAGATACACAAACACTCTGAACCTCACCCTCCTTACATCCCTGGATAAAGTATAATAACCCCCCACCACCACCACAATACACACACACACACAAACAGATTCTTCCCTAATGCACAGGTCCCCAACTTGTGGCATATGAACCACTAAGGGTCTTACAGTTATTGGAAAGGACCTGAAAACTCATTTGAGTTTCACCTAAATAAATGGCCTATTTTAATTGATTAAACTGTGATTACATAACTGCATATTAATGTTCTTTAAAAGTTATTGAAACATTTATTTACAAAGGCAAAGACAATTTACAGACTGCAAAGGTGACAATTCTATTTCAATTAACCCAGAAACGATGCACTGCCAACACAAATCCCAACAGACTTCTTTTAGGAGTATGGAGAATCAGAGATTATCCAAATGATTCTAAAAATTATTTAGAAAACATTAATGTCTGAGAAAAACCAAGAAGGTTTTTGAAAATATAGACTAATGCAAAAGAATTTGTCTTGAATGAAGTAAAGCAATTTACAAAGACGTAGTAACTCAGTAAGTATGAGAGTATAAAGCTCAGATAGCCAGGCTCATCCTTCCTGGGTTTTGACTTTAAGCGTTGTTTCAGAAGGACTTCCCAAATCAAGATTTTTTTAAATACAATTTATTAATCTATTTTTGTAGTTATTTACTTTTTAATATTTGGTACATGCACAATTTTTTATTGTGTATAACATAAGAGAAATGTCATTATTTAAAAAAAATAGAAATCCTGTACCACTTTAATGAACATTATGTGATAATTTGTTTCCTCACTGATGTAAAACATCATCCTTATCACATATAAATCCCTATAATGTATAATAAACAATGAAATTACTTTAAATTTTTATTAATATAAAATTGGTTTTAAAATATAATAAAAATAAAGGAAACAAAACATACTGTGTTATTATACGGCATTATGCCACTACTAAAATGATCACTCAGGAAAATATTTATTAATTTTAATATCTCCTCTATTAAGTTCAATAACCAAGTTTCAAAACATGATGCAAATGAAGTTTTATAAGATATTTTTGTGTGTTTACATATTACTTAGTGAAGAATAAGATATGAAAATGGATTTGTACTTGACCTTTATTTTCCTCTGTATTTTTTCTGCATTGATTAATTTTTATTTTTACTTTTTTGCCAGTAAATGCCTTTCCCCTTTGCTCTATCTCCATATGATTTTTCCCTGTGACTATGTCCCTTTACAACCTAACATATTTCAAGCATGACCCTTAAATGAAAGTGAGGCCCTCAACACTTGGCCATGCAGTGACGGAAGGAGCTGCACATATCTGTACATCTGAAATGGGCAGGTAATCTGAATGAACCTGAGCTCTCTTGAATTATAACAGTGGCTAATCAATATTTCTCTCCTACACTTCTATTTTCTATTTTAAAAGAAATGCTTAGCAATCTCTTAAGAGAATTGGAACTAGGCATTTTTGGTTTTTGTATTGGCAAAATATGATTGAAAGTAAAAACATCAGTAGCATTAAAATTTAAAAACAAGATTGCCAGAAGAATTGGCTTGGCCCCACAAAGTTTCTATCCCCTGATATCATAGTATCGATCACTTGCTTACCTTCCAGACATCATTTGTTTTATTAGTTTATATCGGTACATTGTTAAAAACATTGCCAGTGTGAGGTTTTGTTTTGTATGGTAGAAAGAAAACATTTGCAAAAATGACAACATTCAATTACCAATCTCTGTTTTAGGTAATACATTCAGGACTCACAAGCTCAAAAATCTAAAAGTCAGGCATTCTTCTCTGATCACAGCCTTCTATTCTTTAATTCCTATAACATATTTTTTTCCTGTTATATCTGTTCTGTAAATGCCGGATTCCTAAGTCTCTGACATTTATTTTTCCTTGCCTCAGAAGTGTAGATGTTACTGTTTATCATTCAGTCACTCCCTTGACAATGTTGTCTGTTGATTCTTTGTCCTTTCATTGTACTCATTTGGCAAAAGTCACAATTCTGGAAAATTCAAATCATCTGATTTTCTCAAATGTTATATAAGGGATGCTGAATGGCCCAGAGAAAAAAATGTACAACCTTGAAAATTGGAAGCATTACAAATTCATGGTTTCCAATTCAAACTGGGCCTTCAGTGCCTCTTAGCATCATCTGGGATCCAAACATCCCACCATGTCTCCTCAGTCGTTGGCTTTTCCTCCTCTATTTCATGCTTCCATAATGACTATTCTGAATCATCTTCAGTTCCATTAAATCTCCTACTCTGTCGTCTCCTGTTTCCTTACAGCCAATAGCACAGTCTACCTCACAAAAAAATAGGATCATTAGAAAAAGACTCTACCCACTGCCTCTCCCCTCACTCACCAATTTTTATGCTTGTATATCCATCATGTCTCCATTCTTTTTGCCAAAATTGTTTTCCTATCTACATGTGTTAAAGCATCAATTTCTCTCTTTATACTGTAAAAAGCATGCTGCAATTAATGTTCCTTTTTTTCCCCTGCTTTAGAAACATCTTAATCTTCCGTTTCTTCCATTTAGTATTTAAATATGCTTAAGCCTCTTTATCTCAATTTTTTCATTCCCTCTCTCAACCCAATGTGTCCTTGCTTCTCCTCTACTTCCTAGCCAAAGCTCTTTAAAGTATTTCCTATACACTCAATTTACTTCTTTATCTCTCTTTCATTCCACAAACCCTGTAATCTAGCTTGTTACCAACACTTTGCAGAATCTACCATTGCTAAGATCACCAACAAGGCTAAATTTAATGGACAAAGTTCAGTATTTATCTCGTGTGAAGTTTTGCCCTCTTTGAAGCTATGACTATGTACTTTCCAAATGTCTTCCTTTTTGCCTTCTCTCATTGTTTTTTACAGGATCTTCTCCATCTACTTATTGTTTAAATGCCCTGCTTGTCAGGATTAATCTCATCCACTCCAACTCTTTAATTATCATCTGTCTCCTGAAAACTCTCAAATCTATATTTCTATCCCAGATTTTTTTTTTTTTTTTTTGCTTTAGACCTGTATACTTATACACTTAATTCGATTCACTGTCTTCCCTTCTATAGCTTAGAGGCACCTTTAACATTTCAAAAGCTAAATCTCTCCCCACAAACCTGTCCTGTCTCCTAAGTCCCCTATTCCCATAATGATCCTAATCCCCTTTAGTAGTTCAAGGAAGAGACCTGGGTGACCCATTTGATCTCTCTGTTCCTTAAATTTTGTTATATATATATATATACACACACACACACATAGTTGTGTGTGTGTGTGTGTGTGTGTGTGTGTGTGTGTGTATAAATATATTTTTATTTCTGAGTTCCACTCATTTTCACTGGCACAACTCCACGTTTGGATTCGGCCATCAATTTCTGGTTTCTACTCATGAATGAAATCCTTTTCTAACAGATGTCACTGCCTATAGTTGCCCTTCTTCCACCTTTCCATATCAACTAGGCTTATACGTCTAATATGAAATTCTGATTATGTCAATCACCCTATTAAACTTCTTAGTATTTGGGATATTTTCCAAATGTCTCATCGTGGCTTTAAAACCCTTCCTAATCTTAGCTCTCTCATCTCCCTCATTATACCTCATTCCATATTCTATGCTGCCCCTATACTATTAATTAATTCCTGGCTATTCTCTGAATTGCATGCTTACTTTTGCTTCAGAGGTTTTGCACTACTGTGCACTATGTCCAGAATATTCTTCACTTACCCTAGCTTTTATGAATGCCAACATCTCCATAGGGCATTTCTGATTCATCTAGCACCTTCCTCTTACAGAATTTAGGTGCTTCACTTAGGAACCAAAACCATAGCATTTACTACAATGTATTTTAATTGCATGTTTAAGTTGCCTGTCAGCCATGTAAAACTCCATTGTCTTAAAGGGAGACACATTGTCTTTTTTTAATGGTGCTTCTAGTGCCTGACTCTGTGTAGATGCTATATCAATACTTGGATGATTGATGTTGGCCAGTTGCCCAGAAACAAGTAGGATAATAGAAAAAAGACTTGTGACAATAGGGTAAGGTATTAGGCAGGTCAGAGAACATGCATAATGAAATTAAATATAAATCAAGAAGTGTTATTGTAAGAGATATATTGACCATGTCTTGAGAATTTATGCTGAAAGCACCTTGCTGATAGGAGATTTCTTTTTAAATAATAACATATCTCTCATCATGTTGATCTTAAATTCACTATTCCCTGTCAAGTGTATAACTTCAGTGGCTTTTTCTCTACTTTACTCCAAACAGTCTGAAAAGAGGTAAAAAGTACCACATCCACTTATGGGTTTTTTAAAAAAAATTAAACTAGCTAATTGATGAAGTAGCGTGGACATATTCTGCTTGCATTTGGTTTTGGAAATGGATCTAGAGCAGTGATTCTCAATTATGTTTGGTGGTATAATGCTTATTTGTTTGGTTGGCAGGTGTATCAGAATAATCTCCAAACGCCACCTTTGTGAGGAAATTTGGATCCCATCCATTATCAATTAGAGGATATCTGCCCTAGAGAACCAATGCTGGTGGGGAGAAAGCATGAGATACCCAACTGTTCAGGGTTTTACATATATTCGTGGCCAAGTAGAATGTAATGAATTCTTGTTACAGGTATCACAAGCAAATGAGCTGTTCCATTTCTAAAATGGACAAATAAGAGCCTCTTTTTACTATAAAATTCAGATTTTTAAAGAAATATCACTATATAGAATATATTTATAGAATTATCAAATTACCAATCAAGAATATATATTAGAATGAACTCTAAAAATAATACCTAATTCTAATAAAAATGCTTTCTATGGGCTAATAACTCTTCTAAGTGGTTTTCATACAATAACTCACATCTTTTTCAGAACAACTCTATGGGCTAGATTTCACAATTAGCCCCATTTTACATACAGAAAGATTAATGCACAAACAGTTACTCAAGAAAGCACACCTAACAGTGGCAAAACCAGAATTTAAACCAAGAAATCTGATAATAGTTTCTGCATCTTAACCGGTACTTTATTCTCCCCCTATTCTCCCATATTTTATATATTAAGAAACCATGTTCCAGAAAATTTAGACAAATTTCCCAAAAACTTTAATGCCTCTGTTATTCATTTTATGTATCTATGTTATTATACTTATTTTATTGCCAAATACTATTAACTCTATAAAGTACTGGTAGTTTCCTTGGAGGTACTTTGGAGGAAGATTAAAATCGTGTACATCTTAATAGAAGTAAAACATTCATTCCACTGTATATGTAACATGGAACATAACAACATAGTCTGATATTTTGAAATCTTTTGAAAATTTTGTGGGTAACAATGAGGGGATTTTGTGATAATTCAATATCTTTATTCAGCTAACTAAGATGATTAGCCTTTCATTTACATTACAAAGGGTAAGATAACTATTTCACAGGAAATGTTTTCACAATTGAATTTCATGAAATCTGTATCAGATGCCCTATTGCTATCAAGACCTCTCTTCTGGGATGAGTGAAACAAACGAGATGGAGTGGCAACTGGATAAAGTAGAAAGGTCACTGGCTTGAATATCAAAGGGACAGGCCTGTAGTATCTGCTCACTTATTGATGGGCTCAGACATAGTTTGACTTTTGTGTGTTGCTTAGTCTTGCTTTCCTTATAGGGGAAATATGTGAGGTCCTGGAGTTTCCTGTAATGAGAAGTTAGGAGAAGGACAGCTCTCAGCTTTCTCTATCAACACAACACCTAGACATCCCAGTAGAATTCTACCTCCGGTCACAAGATATAATCCCAACTTCCAACACAGAAACATTTGGGGAAAGAAAGGTAATTTCAAGTCTCCTCAAAGACTTGAACTGACACATAGGGATATGGCTTCTTTCACAAAAATATGGATAGAAAGAAAAGGTTTGACCCACTGAATGAGTCTGAAGCCTATTATGTAGAAATTTTCACAGTGCAGAAATTTTCACAATGCCCAAGGAAATTACTTCCTTAAAAACTCTCCAGAGAGCCAGACTACCTCTACCTGAAGCTCCTTCAAATGTAGTGGGCTAGGTCCCTGACTCTACTCCTCATCTACTGTTACACTTCAGTCTTTCTTTAAAAAAAAATCCTTATTTATTTATTTTTTTAGAGAGAGTAGAAGGCAGGGAGAGAGGATTGAGAAACATTGATATGAGAGAGAAAAATCAGTAAGTTGCCTCTTGCATGCACCCCTACCAGGGACAGAACTCGAAACCTAGGCATGTGCCCTAACCAGGAATCAAACCAGCGATGTTTCACTTTGTGGGACAATGCCCAGCCAACTGAGACACACCAGTCAGGGCTGTTGCACTTCAGTCTTATTTGATCCTAATAGTAATTTTATTTACCCTTCCACCCCCCATACCTGCCACTTGCTTCAACCTGTGTTCTACTTAACTCTATCCCTTAAGTCTAATCTGACCCATGTCTAGATAACAGCTAACTTCAAAGCTCACGATTCATTGTCACTCATATATTACCTGATGTCCAGTCACTGCAACCTTTGCCATAGGACCTGGCTTGGCTATATTCTACAACCACATGGCAAAGCATTTCAACCCATTTTGGCATTTATATGAATCAGGAGAAAAAGTGGCAAAGCTCAAGCATAATGACATTGTTAATGTGAAGCTATGCTACAATATATCAGTTCTTTAGGAGCAAAACATGAAATTTAAATATGCATTAGTACATTCGTGTTTTCCTTACTCTTTCTTTTCGAGAGTAATGTGACTCTTCTAGCAATTGTGCTTGTGTGATTGATTGTAACTTGTCTGTAGCTCTCTGGGACCTTCCTGAAAATGAAATCGACCATCTTTGAGTGATAATGTCAGTGGGATAGAATGTGTCACTGGGTAATGGTCTCCTGCTGCTGCATAAATGCCACCGCGAGCCAAAGGTATTTATGGGGGAAGAGCTCATACTAAGCTAAGATTTTTATTTTCAATGCAAAAGAAGCAGAATTTGTGGTCAGTTATTGCTACTATACCATGTGCTAGGTGTAGAATTAATAAATGTATATAATGTATATTCAAGGCAGACTGTGGTAGTCAAGTGATCGATTCTTATATAAATCCAATAGTCTAATTGATTTTAAAAATTGAGTTCTTATGCATTTAAGCCAACCCTAAATAAGATTAGTTTCTCAGAAATAAAACAATTCCCTAAATATGATTTTTTTAAACACTTAGCCAGATTCTCTTAGATTATATTAGGCACTTTTGAAATTTATGTTTTTTATATACTATAAGTTCAAGTTCAATAAATAACATTCAGGGGCCTAGAAACTACTCTGTTCAATTTATTCTATAATGAAAAGGCATAGATATTAATATTTGTGGAACAAACACAAAATAACCTTCCAAATACAACAATTAATTTATATCATGTATGCTCTATCTTGTGAGAAAACATTCATATATATTGCAAATACTTCATAGAAACCTTATAATTATGAGTCACTGAGAAGACATTCCCAATAAAATATATGTGAAATATATTGAATAGTGTAATGGAGTTACATAATTTTCTTCCCCTGAATTTGACAAAAAATGTCATACTATTAGTTTTGTATTATACTACAACCTTTAAGATTGGATTTTCTCTGTAGGGAAAGCATTAAATGAAATATAGATCTATAACATAGAATATATTGACCAATGAGAAATAATGTGTAGTCTAGGTAACACCATTTCCGCAGAACAATATAGGATAATAAATTGCCCTGAAATGTGTCAATACAGTAGCTCATTCTGAGTCTTTTGGTTGTGGCAATCATTAAAAAAGAAACTGATATAATTTGTAATATATATATGACTATTTTGTAAACTGTCTGAAAGAGGTTAGTAAAAGTTAAAAGTAATATTATCCATATACATGTAGCCACACCACCGAGAAGTTTGATTTTAAAATACCAACATTTCCAGCCTAGAAAAGAAGGAAAGCACCTGACGAGTTGAAGGTCATTAGAAATGTGGTAGGAAATTAATACATCTTTAGTTTGTGTGTGAAAGCCATTAGTCACTGATACCTTAAAAAACACCAAAGTTCTCATGAAAATTCTTTTGTATATTTGCCCCAATGTGTTTGATTTTAAAGACTTATTTGAAATTTCTAATTCAGACATCTTTTAATTAACCAGGACAATAAAAGGAGAGGACCTCCTAAGTAATAAAAAATCATGGTTAAAAAATTCCCAAACATGGAATAAATAAAAACATTTCTTTAAAACACCGTGTAATTATTAAGAGCTCATTTACTGTCCTATTTACAACTTTAGTGAAAAAAGCCATTTAGTATACTCATTTAAAAATATAAAAATCCTATACACTTTTTAAGCAAAAAGAAAAAGCCATCGGTTTGAAAAGCCTATTGCTGACCCTTGTGTCCTAGCTGGGCTTCCCCTCGCATAACAGGGTGTGAGCTGGGTAGACCCCCAGCCTCTGCTGCCCAAGCCTGGTTGTTCTCATCTTACTTTTCTATGACCCATGGATGCCTGACTCTCAGTACTGGAAGGCAGAGTAATACGCACTCTTTATTAATTGATCGATTATTGTTTTGTTCTTAAGAAGTACTGGCATAAGAAAATGTACACAGAGCCTAGATTAAAATAGTCCACTGACTCTGGGCCTCAAGAGGGAAGGAGGCCCTTGGGATTGCCGTGGACCCAATGTGAATACTACTGATAGCTACATGATTTTAACATGAAAAGTCCTTCTTGGTAGATAAACATTATGAGATACGTAATTGCCAGTAGTTTTAATATTGTTGTGCTAAATTATTGGCTCAGAGCAGAAATGAAACAACGTGCCTAGGGTTTAATGTTTTTCCTTAGGTTTAAAGGGAATTCTCACACCCAGATCCACCCTATCTCACTACCATTCTACCTTATCATTTATCTTTCATTCCTGAAGTGATTTTAATAATCATAAGAGAGAGAGTATGTAATACTGCTTTACTTAATTTACTATGCTAAAATTTTACTCCTCTGAAACATGAATATTTGTTCATTTGAAATAAAATGTCCAAATAAATGAAAAGAGTAATTATAATTTTTGGACATCACTTATTCACTTTTATGGCATGATACTCTCAAATTATGAGTCATAATATCACACAATGTCAAATATGTAACTAATACCATAAATCAAGTTCAATGAGTTTTGGAAATAAGATGGCGTTTTACTAGCTTAGTGTGCTATATTGAATGACAAGGTCCTGCAAAGAATATTGACTTGTCAAGCTAGTAATTGTATTTGAAACGATACTCTAAAAGAATAAATAGACTTAAAGAATAAAATGTTCCATTAAAATGGACATGACTTACACTTAGGTGACAGTATTTGTACATGGGACATTTTAGCCCACAGGTGAAAGGGGATTTGAATGGTGAGATCTGAAGAGTATAGAAAGGTTATCCCTTGACCTGTCAATAATAAGAATGATTAACGAATCACTTCTTTAGGCTGAACATTTTCTTTTTCTCCATGTCCTCTCTTAAACAGTAAATAACTGTGGAGAGGAAAGGTAAATTAATAATAACTCAGAATCTGTTCATTTTATCACTCTCTTTTTTTGGGGGGGTGGGGGAGTCATTATGAACTATTGCCGGCAGCTCGATAAGTCTAACATGTAACTCCAAAGTTGGTGAAGAAACACGAAAAGGTCTAAGCAACTAAAAAAATGCAGGGTAGAAACAGCAGGAGAAGAGGCCCGGAACAGCAAGGTGCTGGGGCCCAAATCCAGCCTCAGGACTTCACCCGTTGGTCGTTAGTTCTCGTGTGTGTTGCTGGTATTCACTTTAAACTTGAATACTGTTCAACAATAGCATTCTAAAATGACATTTAAGATATTGTATGTTTCACCCTTCCTAGGTGTTTCTTAAAAAATAAGAGTATAGTTGATAAATATGAAAATAACATTATGCAAGACATAATTTGAAAGGTTAGAAATGATTATTCACCTATGATTTTAAGGCTTATATTTGGTGGAAAGATAGCTTATGAGGAAAGTTCCTGCTATCTATTAATAGGGTACTTAATATATAATCATTTTTTGTGTGGATAGTTAAAGGAAAAATCTTACTTACCATTAATAAAAATAACAAGAGCTACTGTTTAAACACTTACATTGTATCAATTACCATTTTAAGTCCTTTTTATGTTTGATGTTTTTAGGTATAGATATTTAAAATTCTCTATTACCTTAATATAAAAATATTTTTAAAATAAAGCCTCATGCAGCAATGCTTCAAGCCCTTTATCAGTGTAAACTTGATAGGCCTTTTAAGTGATACAGACTTTCTGTTAATTGTGCCTTGTGCATTTCTACACTTAAACTACATCTTATAGCACTTATGCTAAAGTCAATCTGTTTCCATCTGTTTAGGCTACACATTGCATCACTTAGTAGCACAAAAAGAACAGTTTTTCTTAGACTCCTGGGACAAAAATCACACAGAATTCAGAAGAGATTCAATGCAAAAAAAAAAAAAAATCATTTCCTGAGTGGAAGTGCTGCAATGCCACGTAGCAAAAACTATTACTTTTTTCATTGTGTTATAATAAAGAAGTCAAGCAACCATACCCTTCAGGGCGGGGCACCTCATCACTGCACTTCAACGCAGTCATAGCCTCCAGCCGTGGCATGTGGAGTTAATTACTCTGGGCATCGAGACATTGAGCTCCAGAATGACCTTATTTGTAACTATTGGTACTTTGCGCTGGGATGAAGTGAGTTCTTTCACTGTGCACGCTCAGGGACCCTGAATGGAGCAATGGTTCTGGCATCTAGATCACAGGAACACTTGCCTTCCCAGGGACACATTTGATCGTGACTGACAAGTTTTCCATCAGACCGCCATCCTTCCAGTTCAGTTGGCTTCAGAATCCAAAGGCCATGACTTCAGTGAGAATTACAGTGTCACGGTAGCTCCTGCCACACCTTTCAGATTGATCGTCTATGGGCTGCGTCATTCTAGAAGCAATTTCTACAAGAAGTGTGCAGCCGTGCAAATGCGCCACTGTGCCTTTCTGTAACACAGCCACCTTGGTGACTGTTATCTCCTGAATTGCAGGAGTTCCGACTTTATTGAAATTCTCAGGAATCACTCACTGGCAAAGGACTGTGTTTAACCCTTTCAAAATTATTTTTAAAAATAATTTATTTTTTTCAAAATTATTTTAAAAATAATTATTTACCACTTTGGTGGTAAATAATCGCTATGTAGCAATAGAATACATGTTTGGGAAGCAGAGGCAGAAATGTAAACTGGGTAAAATGTTGTGCACTCTTATCTTTTTTTTTTCACCTTTATCTCATCTCCATTATAAAACCCTTGCTATTATCTCTATGTCCCTGATCTCACTGAAGGAGAAAATGTGAAGAATTAATTGACACTCAAATGTTAATGACAATGTGATGTGCTATACTGAGATATGTATGTAGGTATATATGCTCCTTTTTATATATTTTCATTTGTTTTTACTTAGAAAAGCTCTGCAGTAGCTAATCTATTACTTTTTAAAGGAGAGAGAGAGGGAAAAAAGAAGGAAAGGAAGAAAAAAGAGAGGAATAAAGACGGAGAAGGGGAGAGAGACAGACTACACCATACAGCACTGGTAGAATCTAGAGCTAAAATAATGGTTTTGAACTGTGCTTTGTTATCTGATTGTAGGCAATTATTTAATCTCTAGGGTTTCAGTTCATGTCCCTGTGCATACATATTTACACATTTTCCCCCAAGTCTACCTCAAATGCTATTGTTGTAGTATTAGGGAAAAAAGACCATCCAGAAGTCCATTCTTTCAGGGAGATAAATTTAGCTTCCAAATAGATACCAATATTTATAAATAGATTATTCCAATTATATAGCCGAAAAAGAGATTCTCATGTCTGCATTAGCATATGACTTGTACTACTCTACTAATATTTAGTTGCAATGTTAATCAAGATTTGGAGTTAAATTGAAAAAGGTAACACCTTTCATTTTGAGTTATGAAAAGAAGAAATGATGGCAAAAAATTAGAAAAGACAAATATTAACATGCCTGTTAATGTCATAAAGGAATGAAGATATTTTATGTATTTTATTATTTAAAATAAGTAGTTATAAGGCATTTAAATAATAGAAAATATATAATTCAATATTAAATAGATTATTCAGAAGAAATAATGTTCATAGCTTAAGGCAGTTATGAAAAACATTAATCTGAGGAATAAAGAATAATGGATAAAGAAAACATGTTGAAAAAGGTTAAGAGAAAAAGAAATACAATAATATTTAGAATTTTCCACTACTTCTCAATTAAGATTTTGGAATATGAATTCAGTTACTATAGCTGATTTTACTATTATTCATCAAATCTTTACTAACACCCACATGAAGAGTTTGACAATGTGACTTGGTCAGGCTGATAGACTGTAATGCCATGATGTCACATCCAAGGTTAGGCAATAACAAGTCTGGCATTCTATCTTAGGGACATGACCTTAATTTCCAAATATTAAGAAGACTTGAGGATTATTCCCCTTATATATCAAATAATATATTACCATGCCTGTATCTGTGTGTAATCTGGATTAATATATCAATAATATGTTGCAATATAATCAGGTCAGTATCACAGCCTCAGGAATGGGGAACAGGGATTTAAAAAAAAACTCTGAGTGATGTCTGTGGAAAACCTGATATGCTGATGTTTTTTCCAAGTAGTGAGGAGAGAAAACAGGAAGCCCTGGCCAGGTAGCTCAGTTGCATAGAGCCATCCCAATAAGCCAAGGTTACAGGTTCGATCCCTGGTGAGGGCATTTACCTACGTTGCAGGTTTGATACCTGGTCAGAACAGGTATGGGAGGAAGCTAATCAGTTTCTCTCTCACACTGACATTTCTGTCTCTCTCCCTTACTCCCTCTCTAAAATCAACAAACATATCCTCAGGTGGGGATTAAAAAAAGAAAGAACAGCAACATGAGCCACAATGAGTAATGAGATACATCTGTGTTCTTCATTTTATTTCATAGGTTAGCTATGCTACAATATGACGTACTGGGCCTGAGAGGAAAGCCGTGCAGTAGTTATCTGTTGCTGTATTACACATTACCTCAACTTAATGGCTTCAAACAACAAACATTAATTATTTGAAAGAAAAAAATTCTGCTGAAAATTCTCCTCTAAGTGAAATGATGACAATGTAGCAAGAAAGATGACATTGACGGTCCTGGCTGATATGTTTGGTCATTCATTTCTATTTACTATTTGTAGTGACTTTTTGTTGGAAGTTCTAGTGCTTCTTAGGACCTGGGTAAATGTATCCTTACCATGGGGTAAATGGGATACATGGGCGAGATTGTCCTGGCTTGGCTAGAGGCTGACTTCTGTATTGTTTAGTTTTTACTTCCACCATATTTGTTGTACCACACCAGCTAACAATCCACTTCCAGATATAATCTTGTGTCCCACCTTTCAAAATGCCTGTTGGGAAGAATTTCTTTTGCTCTAAATCCTGTAAGCAGCCCCAATAATGCATTCATCACTGCTGGCTTCCATCTGTAACACACACCTATGTCTATCTCATTGGCATGATTATTGTGAAAAGAGTAGTTTTTAAAATCCAGGTATGGTTTGAATGGTTTATAAACTACTGTCAATATGTCTTTTAAAAGAAAATGGAAAAAAAAAATCAAACAACAATAAGCAAATGAGAAGAGCCCAGGTCTTGTTATTTTGGCAGAGTAGTTTCAATGGAGAAAAGCATAAATTGGGACTAGACTACTCCTGCACAATCTATAGGTCAAGTAACAGATAGATCAGTAATTAAACTTTTACCTGCTGGTGTTCCCAACAAGATGTATACCAAACAGCAACAATTCCTTCACACATCCTGGGAAAGCAATGAGCTAAAAGGAATGTCACATTCTATTGTGTGGCAGATGTGTTCCCACTCATCAGAAGCTGCATGGAACCTTTCTTTTTTTCAATTTAGTGATTTTTCTATTGACTTTAATTTAAACTTTGCAATGCCTCCTGAGATTAGCAAGCTTTTTCTAAAAGGAAGAAAATTAACATGCTTAAAGAGCAGGTTTTCCTAAGCTATCACAGAACTAAAGGCAGCTGCCACCTCCCCTGAAACAAAAGCAATAGCAGAACAGGGTGGGGAGAAAGCACTTCAGAAAATAGTATATTCTGTTAGCACCTCCTTCCAAAATACAAAAACCTTAAACATCAACACAGACAACCATGAAGGTGACACTTCAAGAAAACTTAAGAAGGTGAGATCTCAAATGGTTTTGCTTGAATTGTCCGTTTAATGCATATTTGACCCAGACTAAATAGAAAATATCAGATTTTCCTGACAGAATTTCCCCAGTCACTTGAATTTTCTTTTAACAAATTTGAGAAACATGCATCCCCTAAAGATGGGCAATACATTTTTTTATGCATGCCCAGGAATTTAAAAGGTATCTGTGGTATTAAATGTTTAATATCTTGTATTAAGTACATTATTTCCTATTAATTTCCCAGAAAAAAAAAAAACTCTATATGTTTTTAAATAACAACACCTTTATTTTTATTTCTCTGCTCGAACCTCCTATCTTAGTTGCAAAAGCGAAAGATTCATGTCATTTATAATGGCATTTCTGTTTGAACTTCCTTTTTCTTGATTCTTTGTTTCTCACAGTTTACAAACGAAAGCACTTGCCATTAATCTCTCTAGACAGAGCATCTGAAGGTCAGGTATTGCTTCCATTAATATCGGTCACTATTTGGAGAAAGAAAAGCATGTGTTAGAGCGTTTACACCAATGCATTTGCCACATTAATTACACAAGTGGAAGGAAAGACTTCTACATTATGGAATAGGATTATAAATCAAATCATTCCAAGTGTATCCAAACAAAGATTGAAAACTGACCAGTAATCTGTAAAGTGCACATCCAACCCAGCTAAATCTCAAGTGATGTGTGCGCCACACCAAACTCTAAAATCCCCTGTGCCACAGGCAAAAGTGAGTTCTAAGACCATGAAACTTTTAAAATATAGGGCCTTTAATTTATTGAAGAAACAAAAATGTCTACATTGATAGTCTCTTCTTGTGGGGGAAAAAAACAAAATTAAAACTCTGAAAAATCTTTCCTGCAAAAACTGCTGTTAAAGATGGTACTTTACTTATGAACTGCAGTGGAAATGTATTAGTCTGTTCATAAACTTAACCATGGCTATATATCTTTTCCTAATAAAACTATGCATTCCATGAAACTTCTGGAGAACTATTTCAATTTTTCTATTTTGAACAATAAATGTGTATATTGTTTTTCTTTTCTCATAGACCAGGGTATTTATTCAGGTATTTTTCTAGAAGAAAAATCACATGAAATCCACAATCAACTAACCGACATTTCTCTACAATTTTCTACTTTGAGTGTCTTTGGAGGTTTTATTTTGAGGCCAAGAAGTTGAGGGTATAACTTGTTATTCACACTTTCTACCCTACAGTCCTATTCCATGCATATCATACATGTTGAAACACTGTTAAAACATCATTAAAATTAAAACATTGCAATTTTTAAATTGCTCAGAAGCCAGTTTTAAATCTGCCACATGAGTTTGACCTGACCATATGTGTGGAAATATTTCAAAGATAGAGGAGTTACCTCTCATTTATCATGTAATATATAACTTAATTTTGCCATATTTTTAAAAGATTGGCTTTCACTCTGTTCCAGTCATCTACTGATGTATAACAACACACCAAACCCAATGGTTTAAAATTACTAAAAGCATTTACTTTGTTGACAAATTTGTAATTTAAGCAAGTCTTAGTAGGGGACTTTATCTGTTCTTCATTTGTCAACAACTAAGGTATCTCAAAGGTTAGAAATAATTTAGCGATTGGGGTTAGAGTTGTCTAATGTACAGGTTGATGAATTACAGCCCATGGGCCAAATCTGACCCACTGACTATTTTTGTAAAACAAGTTTTATTGGAATACAGCCTTGCTCGTTTGTTTATACATTGCTGTGGGCTACTTTCACACCATGAAGGGATTGCTGAGTATCTGTGGCAGAGACAGGATGGCCCACACTATAAATAATTACTAGTTGACCTTTTACAGAAAAAATAAATAAGTGTGCTGACCTCTGATACAAAAGTTCACTCATAACCTGTTTGGAGGTTGATGTCGGCTGTTGATCAGAACCTCAGCTTGGAC
Organism: Mormoops blainvillei; assembly: GCA_004026545.1. Classification (NCBI taxonomy): domain Eukaryota; kingdom Metazoa; phylum Chordata; class Mammalia; order Chiroptera; family Mormoopidae; genus Mormoops; species Mormoops blainvillei. The sequence continues at coordinate 59,423 of PVJD01003128.1, forward strand.
TGTGGACCAAATTTTACACAATGTTAACCATGTAGCACTTTGGTTTCCTCATAATATGGTGGCAGGGTTCCAAAGTGAGCCTCTCAAGAAATAGGAAATGGAAAGATCAGTTAATCCCTGAGCAGTAACATAGTCCAAATTTAAGGAAAGGGGCATACATACTCTCTCCTCTTGAAAGGGGACATGCCAATGAATTTGAAGGTTATGTTTTGAAACAAAGATAAACCTATGACATTTCAATAATATAGCTTCAAAATATTTATGGCATATAAATACATAACTTACCTATTGTTTAAATATTTACTAAGCCCTTATATTATAGAATATATCTTTAACAAAATAGATATGATCTTTTACAAATAGATATGTTAGCTTGGGTGAAAAATGAAAAATAAATTTAAATTTAAAATGTAAATTAAAAGAATTAACATTACAAGTTTAGAGAAAAATCAAGTGTTACAACAAAGAGTGAATGGAGGGGATAGGAATGGGACTACTTTATTCAGCAAGAGTCTTGTACCATTGACGCCATTTAAGTTGACAAGAAATAGCTAACACTGAAAAAAAAAAAAAGATGATTGCCAAGTATAGACGGCAGAAAGACAGCAAATGCAAACACCATTTTTGAAAACCTTGGAATATTCAAGGGGAAGAAAGAAGACAAGAGTAACTAGAGTATAATTGGTGAGGGACCAAAAAGAGATTCAGTCTAAAGATGAACATTTTACAGATGCACCTGATTTTATGCTAAGTCTAATGGGAAAGCATTAGGGTGTGATCAGGGAGTGACATGGTCTGATCTCACTTGTAAAACTTACTCAGGCTGCTTTGGAGAAAGATGGTGGGGTTGGAGTTGAGATAAAGAGGACAATTAATTGAAGAGGAGATGAAGATGGTAACCAGGTGAAAGGAGAAAGACCAATTGGAAAACAATTGCTAGAGTTAAGTCAAGAGACAGTGGTGACTCCAGCTAGAATGCCAGCAGATGAGATGAAAATAAGTTAAATGAAAAGAATTTGGAAAATACAGCCAACAGGACATAATGAGGGTGGAGTGTGCATGAAGAATTACGTAATATTTTGTGGTGAATTACTTTGAAACTCAGGTTTGCTTAGCTATGTTCTAGTCCAGGATTCAGTAGCTGGAAGAGCTGCACCTAAATTCAGCATCCACTGAAAGGGAATCCCCTTCTTAATGTAAAAATGCTGAAGTCCATAGCAGCTGAGCCTCTTAGAAATCTCCTTGCTCAATTGGCATCCAAACCCAGATTGTTTGGTGTCTAAACTTTAACTTTTATTTCCCACAAATAAGGCTGTTTTCATGCTTGACTCTACAAACGTACAGTGGAAGGACTTAGGGTCTTTTCCCTTGGACTGCTGTTTCCATGCTTGTGCCAGTTGTATAATCACTCTGTGTGGTTATACACAGGATGGTGGGAGAATGGTGACTGTGTTAAGTTTTGCCTTTAAATGTCCCTAATAGAACACATTCTTTAGGCTATATCACATGATACTAGCCTACACAGACACACACACACACACACACACACACACACACACTGATGAAAAGGGAGTAATCAAAATGACTTCTTACTTTTTGCTTTGAACCAAATGATGCCATTTACTGAGACAGAGAAGAAAAAAGCAGCAGCATGTATGGGCATCTGTGGAAGGTGAGAATAAACTGGGAACTAAGAATTCCATTTGACCATACCATGTTTGATTAGCTATTATGCAATACAGTCACAGATGGCAAGCAGAGAGCTATACTGAGTCACAGAAGCTCTCAAGAATACTAAAAAGGAAATAAAAATAAATGTAATACCACTGCAAATATAGCATCAGTCATTAAATACCCTCCATTGACTGTAATGAGAATGACAGTTCTTGGAAGAGGCAGGTAAAGTCAGGCAGGTTAGCTCAATCCCGGGTTTGAGAGCCTCGGAAGGTCTCTGGTCTCTAGGAGCTCCCACCTGATAGAGAGAAAGGCACACTTCCTACTTATGTGCCTTGGAAAGAAATAAAATAAAAACCAAAAGGTTTAAGATATTGGAAATAATTTCTAAGTGTGAGAAGCTGGGTTTGATCAATAATAAATATAAAGAAAATATTTACAAACCTCTTGCCCAATTTGGTCACAAGTAGACTAAAAGTGTAGGAGTCGGTCTAAGGAAAAATGCAGCAAACTCTTCAAGAGCAGAAGTCACTTCTTATCTCCTCGGTTTTTTATGTGTCTTTTTTTCCCCAACCTGGGGAAAAAGCTGATAGGGAAGATAAAATCAGGAAAAACCTGAGAGCTATTTATCTCCACAGTGCATTCAGAGTCAGTAAAAGGCAAAATCAAGAAGGAATGAAAGAATACTTGTGGCACTATAAGGTGAGCAGGGCATGTAAGAAAAGGTGCATGATGGCCCTCGATGTGGTTTCTGTCTATTCGCTATTGATTAATAATCCTTGGGCAAATCCTTGGGTGCTCTTGGGTCCCGCCCTCTTTATTCAGACAGGGAAGAGACCCTCTGGAGTGGCAGATGGAGATGGGCATGTCAGCTCATATTCTGACCATTTCTGAAATCCTGTGTTAAGAATATTCTTTCACCTTGAATTAGGTATCGCAAATAAATTCAGGATAACTCCCATGGAGTAAGCCACACCCAATTATGATATATGTAATTCATCAATTTGTTGTAATTTTAAAAAGAATTAATCCATGGTCAGTGCTTGAAACATCCCAAGGCAGAGTAAATATTTAATAGCTGTTAGTTAAGAATATTATTTCCATTTTGAAATTAGCAAGGTTATTTACTTTCACTGTTCTCTGTTAATTTTATTTCTTGACAATGACTTAGGTATTTACAACTTAAAACCTGGTGTTCTGGCCTCTGAGGATTGACACGCCAGTGGAAAGTGATTTTAGAGCTGGTAAAACAAACCCTCATATTCAAAAAGAAATGCCTGAAGACAAGAATTTGTACAATAGATGACAGTTGTCTGAATTCAGCTTCTCCTCACCTCACTAAAAGTGGACACAACAAGTGCTGAAAACACATTTGGATGCTTTACCCTAAATGCACTGTGACAACATTTCTAGCATTTTCAAAAATACTCTTGTTCGGCTTCAAGATATAGCTCCAAATTTTGATGATGAACAGAGATGCCAGTTTGCTTGCTTGGATTTTAATCTTTGCATTTGCCGAGACATAGTTAAATGAGATTTAGGAAGACACAATACAAATAACCTTGCCCAGAAGATTTCCAATCAAATGTGTCTGGTTCTCTTTCCAGCTGTCCACAGGTACCTTTTACAGTTGTCAACTTCACTCTTCCTTTCATAAACAGGAAGGGAGTCCAGCTTCTCTAATTCATAGTTCCTCAGTCCTCACCTCAGGAATGTATCTGTTCTGTCCATGACTGAAAACGATGTCAGGACCCTGTGCCAATAGTCTGTGACTGATCATAAATAATGACCCTGAGATATCGCCTCAATGGCCCAGGTGCCAATAGGGTTTGTGTTGCATGTAAGTGAAATAGACGGTAACACAAATTGTGTGATTTCAAAGGAACTAAAAATCCCCCAAATATCTTCTACAAATTTTTCTGATCACAGAAGCTTTTCATAGAAGGAACAGAAACTTAGAGTTTACAACTAAATAATTTTGATGGGAAACAAGCATGCATTAAAAGGTACATGATGGTCATTTTACATGTATATGTTATGTCTTGTCATGTGTGTGCATATGTGTGTAATATATGTTATATATCATACAACAAAACCACTCACTAATGATGTATGTTGCTGTGGGAAAGGAGAGAGCACACGCATCCCACAGCTCCAAGTTGGAGAAATGTGGGGAGGACAACCCCACACTGCGGCTACAGAGCACAGAGAGGGGAGGTTGAGAGCATAGAAAACAGATTGGGCCTTTGTGAGATAATAAAAGCATGTATTCGTTTCTGCTCCCAGTTCCTTTCACCAAACTCCCAAAACCCTTGTGATTTCCTAAGTGATAAGAGCACTTAGGAGCATCTTTTATTTTAATATTTGATCTTTGATTCCTGACACAGGGCTCCTGAACCTCCTATAATTTCCTGGGTGATAGGAGGGTCTTTGATCTAATGAGGTGACTCTATGTTGGCTCCTGGGGTGGGCTGGTGACCATAAAGGTTATGATGAGAAGCCTGGAATTTTCAGCCCTGCCACTCCCACTCCCATTCTCTTGAGAAGGAAGAAAGACAGAAAATGAAATTAATGACTGATCATGCATGCATGATAATGCCTTGAAAAGTCCCAAAAGCACAGAGTTTGGTGAAATTCTAGGTGGGTGAACACATCCACACTGGAAAGTCATCAGCACCCCAATTCCACAGGGACAGAAGCTCTGCTTTCCGGACCTTCCAAGACCTCCCTCTACGTACGTGTTCATCTGGCTGCTCATCTGTATCTTTAAATAAACTTGTTAACCTGTTTTTCTGTGTTATGTGACCCATTCTAGCAAATTAATCAAATCCAGGGAGAGGGTCACAGAGACCTCCAGTTTGCAGCCAAGTAGACCAACGCTGTGAGCAGTCTGGGGACCCACTACTTGCAACGGGCATTTGAAGTGGGGAGAGGGCGGCCTCATGGGATGGAACCGTGGCCTGTGGGATCTGACAGCATCTCCAGGGGGTTAAGGTAAAGGAGACACATAAGGAGGAAAGACACTATGATTTTTTAATACGGTCTTTGTCTTTCTTTGACTAAAGACAAGGATGTCTGAAGACAACAATTTTGTTAACTATCAGGCACTTTCATAACATACCTGCCGTCATGTAATTTTCTAACACGTCTATGAGTACACACATTCTGCTCACTTTCCTGATGGGAAGCTGGGGTTCAAAGAAATTGTTTTTACTATTAAGTAAATATAAAGAGCTTTTCTGCCATTTGTTGGGTGTCTTTATTTTCACCACTGTTTCTCATTAAATTATTAGAAAGACTCTATGATGCGGGAGCTGTTACTCTATTTTTCATGTGAGGAAACCAAGGCCTATGGTGCAAATAATTTACACTCATAAGTAGCAGCTTTGGGTTCATGTCCAAATTTTGTGACTCTGAATTCAGTACCCTTTCCGCTGTAGAGGAAACTCATTCACACACATCATATTTCCACTGAAGGGGATGCACTTCCATTCCAGTTCTCAGAAAGGAAGGAAACTGGAGAGTATGTCCAGGTTTTCCCACCTGCTCATGCAGTCCCTCCGGGAATGAAGGAGTGTCTTACCTGCTCGGTGATAGATACGAAAGGAATAGAGCATATTATGCCTTTTGACATCATAATATCAGAGCCAGCCTGACCACCATTTAGTGTCTTCTGTCCTCCCTGGCCCTAAGCTTATAGGGACAGAATCACTGCAGCCCAATGAGTGAGGAGGATATTGGGCCAAGACTGAGTGGGGCCTTGCAAGCCACAGGATAGCGAAGTGAAGAGCCTTTTTTCTGCTGCTCATGGGTGGTTTGATGCCTGAGTAACCTCTGGCCCTTCCACACTGAAAAGGTTCCATAATTACACAAGGGATTGGAGGAGAAAATATATATACTCTAAAAATGTAAAGATGAAAATATAGTAAGGTTGCTTTAGAAGAGAAATCATTGCACTTAATCAGTGAAATAAACTCTGAACCAAGTATAAAGGTGAGCACACAGTTAATATGTAATACTAATATATACATTTTATTAAAAAAAATTTTTCCTGTGAATTACAGTTTTTTTTGTATAGTTTATTGATTATGCTATTACAGTTGTCCCATTTTCTCTCCCCTTTATCCCCTCTGCCCTGCACCCCAACCCATCATACCCCACCTCTTAGTTCATGTCTATGGGTTATACATATCAGTTTTTTACTGAAGATATTAAGTAAACATTATCAGAAAAGAGTAACCTTGCTTACTCTCCTACACTGAAAGTGTAGCCTTTGGACATAATAGCCACAACTAATTCTGTCTCAGGCTTTGACAACTCATTGTCATTCTTTACCTCTAAGTGCCTAATATGAGGTCCACTTAAGGGGAGGCTAGATGTGAGACCTCTCTCAGAGAAAGGCAGCTGTGGGTTACATGGCTCAGCTCCCGGGGAGAAAAGGAGGCATAGGCAGTGGCTGTGTGCTTCATCTTGTTAAGGCTGAGCAATATCACATGGGAGAAAGAAAGGTCCTCCTCAAAGTAGGCTAAGGCAGACAGAGGGAGGAAGAGTAGAAGTGCTCATTCTAGGGATAGCACAGAGAGATCCACACTGTGAAAGCAACTGTGGAGGCTAGATGTGATGTCACGCCATACTCTGAATTAACGAGGACCTTGTCATGCCAGCTTTGCATCAAGCATTTACCACACTTAATCTATTGCAGACAAATACACCACTAGACAAGACAAAAAAAACATTCAATGTCAGACATTTGCAAGAGACCATAATGGAGTATATGCAATAAATAGGTAGTTTGACATAAAATTCAAATTCCCATGCATCCCAGGGCAGTGATTCTTTAAGAACAGTAATAGGCCAGGAGTTGCTTTCTGTTCTTCCAAGTTGTGAAATAAAGAAAACTTTTATCTCTGGAAAAGTGTTTCCTACACAATGCAACTTATAAATGTGAGCCATTATGCTGGCTCCAAGCCATATAGGTTATTTTTAAAAAAATCTTCACCCAAGGTATTGAGTTTAGAGAGAGAGGAAGTGAGAGCAAGAGAGAAACATCAATGTGAGAGACAGAAATATCGATCGGTTGCTTCCTGTGTGTGCCCTGACCAGGAATCGACCCTGCAACCTTTTGGTGTATGGGATGATGCTCCTACCCACTGAGCAACCTGGCCAGGGCCGTATAGGCTAACCTTGTCATGAGACTTTTGTTTGCTTCTTTTTGCATTAGGCCTGCTAGCCATGGACAGTCCTGCTATGAATGAAGTCCCATATGCAGTCTTTCCCCCCAGCCCAGCTTTTTGTCAATCTCTCTTCCTACCTGGGCCACCATTGCCATCCAACATTTCCCTCTCTCGTCTCTCCTGACCAACATGACAGCATGAGTCTGACAAGCCTCAGCTCTTGCCACAGCTCCGTACTGGCCATGCCTATGAATAGAATTAAATGCATATGACCGTGGGGCTTCTTAGATTTGCTCATGTCTACTATAAAGACCAAATTGAAAAAGTTCAATCCTACATGATTTCTAGAGGGACACAATCTAATCACATTTTTCCTGAACCAATTATCTTTTCACCAAGGCAGGAATTGGATTCATTGCCAGTGGGCTTAACATTTTCTACCAAAAGTGTTTTTTTTTTTATTCCACATAAATCTTAAAAGAAAACCTCAAATTTTCTTTGCAGACTCAAGATTCATTGATTATGTGACATCATTTATTACTGACAATGCTATTATATATAATGAGTAACCTGGAACTAATCATGTGATCTGATAGGTGCTGGTTGAGTGAGGTAATAACCCTCACCCTTGTTGTACTTCTGCATTTCCACTGCTCTAAGTGTGATACATTCTACCTTTCCTCTAGTAAGAAACGCAGCCATAGAGGCAGCTTGTGGTTTTTGTTGATGTTTTGAAATAGCATTGACTTAAAAGTTCTTTTTTAATCAAATGGGAATTTATTTCCCTTCCCTAGCACAAAGCACAACCAGATTATCTTTAAAATATAAATTGATGATATCCTTTTATTTCCTCTTTCAACTTGTAAATATAGATTCAACCAGATTATTGCCATGACGAAGTTGAAGGTACATTAATCTTTTTACCCAGCAAATTATCCTTTACTGGGAAAATCTGGATTGTATCACTTATTTTACTGTTACCTAAGTTCTAAAATACACAAGTTGAATAGGAATAAACTTTTCTTCCCAATAATTTCTTTTAAAATTTTTTTCTAGTTTCATTGAGACATAATTGACATACATCACTATATAAGATTAAGGTGTATAGCATAATGACTTGAATTACATATATTTTGAAATATTACCACAATAAGCTTAGTTAGCATACATCATCTCCTATGTATACAAAAAGTAATATTTTTCTTTGTGATGAGAACTCTCAGGATTTATTCTCTTAATAACTTTTCATTGTACCGTACAGCGGTGTTAACTATAACCATCATGTTTTATACTACATCCCAGTTCTTACTTACCTTATAATTGGAAATGTATACATTTGGATCAACTTCATTCAACTCACTCAATAATTTCTTAAGGCATCAAAAATGTTAATGTACAATTTGGATCACATACGGTTAGATACAAATATACATATAGAATGATATTTTGGTTTTATAAGAATTATTCTCTCTGCAAGTCTCAAGATATTGTGGACAATAAATTCTAAATGAATTAAACAGCTCCAAAGTGTTTATTTGGATATTTTTTTAAAACAAATATTTATTAGATTATTTTATAAAGAAAAGGTAATTAAGTGACTTTCCATCTAACTGAGATGCTATCCAATGCATATTTCTATAGCTTATATGAAACTTAAGAACAGTACTTGAACTGGATCATAACAATGATATGTCCCTGAAAAACAAGCAGAAAATGTGTTTTTGTGACATGCAATGAGAAACCCATATTCAGTGTCGGCCACAGTCTTGAATGTCACATCACTATGAAGCCTGATCATACAGAGGGTGTGACTTGAAAAGCCATGGAAAGTAGTTCAGACCTAAAATTTTCACCCATCAATCATCATCTAAAAATTTTACTCTTTGAGAATAATTTATTAAAGTTAACCCCTAAAATTTTTTTTAATATTCCCTTTTAAAAATTCATATCTGTTTGGCAGGGGTAAAACCTTATGCCACTTACACTTCAGGAAAAATGTTTTTATTTAATTAACACTGTTCATGACAAGAGAAAGGCAGGGGCAGCACTGGGTCACTAGCTGTCACAAAAGCATAAGTTTATTAGACAATGAAAAGTAGTACAGAAGCTGAAGATACACTTTGCTGGCTTCACAGTTTTTCCCAATGTGGTCCTATTTAGATGAGTATGTCTCTAATAGAAGATCACAAGCTATGTCTTGTCTCAGTCTAAAAAATCTTTTTCTTCCTCACGACTGTGTTCTCTCTTGACTCTGGGCAAGTTTATCCATGATTCTTAAATCCCAGGTGAGTTTTAAATGTAGCCTAAGCTTTGGGTCAGACCTAATGGATTTGAATATCAACTTTGCTACACAACAATTGTAGGATTTTAAGCAAACTTTTCAGCCTTCTTGAAATTCAAGTTCCTCAGGGAATAATAATCCAATCTCTGTTACTTGTAAGGATTAAATAAAATGATGCCTAGGTAAGGCTTAGCAGAGAACCTAGCTCTTAGATGATGTTGACAAACTCCAGTCATTACTAGATTTATCAGGTTCATGGGCAGAGTGGAGATCAGGACAATGAAAACAGCCTTGACCGTACCCTGTGAAATAAAAAAGAGAAAGAGGTAGAAGAGCCCCTTGCAAGAGAAGTAGTGATGTTAAATCAGACTTGCTCCCAATGTTTGTCTTGTCTCAGGTTGTTTCAGTACTGAAAATGCTCTTTGTCTGTCTTTCCATATCCAAGGGCATCCTTGAAAGTTCCTAATGACAGAGAACTTTAAAGAACCTGCCCTCAACATGGCATGCAAGCTAATCGACCAATTGGAATTGAATCTGTAACTAATGATTCTGTAAATAGTATTTTGCTTCCAACCTTCTGCTCTTGACAATGGAGACAATTGTTCCAGAACATCAGCCCTCAACACCTGTCTCTCTCATCACCACCACAAATACAGTCTAAACAACATTTCAAAATCACATTTTAATGTAATTTTTAAAAATATGAGGACTGAAATAATTAGAAGATAAATAAGAACATCATGTCAAAATAAATTCACCCATGCGTTCAAGGAATAAGAAAATTAATTCATCCAAATTGCAGAGAATCCAGACCTTAAGAAATCATTATTAATTTGTATCTGTATGGAATTGAACATCTATGGACAGAGTCTTCTTTAATCAAATATCTAAGTATTCTTATCAGATTAAAAATATCAGTTAAACCACAGCATAATGACTTTTAATCATGCTATTACTTTTATATCCCTTTTTTTTTCATGAGGGTACAAATGAAAAATCTTTAATAATTTCCACCAAGACATTCTTTTTAAAATAGGGGTAATTCTAAGAATCAATGTCCCAAGAATCATTTAGAAGTAAAATTTATATAACCAATAAGCTGCGTAGGCAGCATGAAAGTGGTGGTGCCTGGCTCTAGAGACCATGCTACCTAATACAACAATGAGAGCTTCCTGTCAGAGGGCAGGCAGCAGCTTTGAGGCCCAGGAAGTATCTATTTACAGGAAGATTGACATCATACATGATCATACATGCATTGACACTAATTGAAGTTATTATCACCTGTCCCTTTGGGTTTCATAATAACTTATTTTCCTCCTTCCTGTCTCTACCCATTTACTTCTATCTTCACATTATGACTCAACTAATTTTCCAAGTAATTCATCTCCAGTAATTGCATTTTCTGTTCAAAAAACCTTGAGTGTCACCTACTTAGCATTACTTCAATCTATCTCCCTGGTTTCAAATACACAAATACACTCAGCTACCAAACCAATTTAAATGATTCATTTTTCTTCATTTTGCCCCCACCCCCATCCTAGGATGCACTTTCCAACGCTCACTTCTAATGAGTAAAGTTGAATGGAAAGACAGTACAGAAAGATAATTACTAGTGTGGTTTCTGATGTTGACACGCTTAAGATCAAATAGAGGTTCTAGATTATTATCTTTTTTTCATCCTGGAGACAAAATTACACAAAACATTCTAGCACTTTAGGAAGTAAAAAATTCTGTATCTATGTATCTGAGAGAATAACTTTGACTTTTTATAAGACCAGGGAAGAGATGAATGAGCTATTTTATTCAATGGTCCTGGCACATAGTAAATTTTCTACATGGAGATGCAACCATTAATAATGTTATTAATACAATAATTATTTATTTTGAAGTCCTCCTCCAAAATCTTCTTCATTTATAACCCCAAAATTTACCATTCCTCATCTAAAAATGATGTGTGAACCTGTATCATGAGAGGTAGGTGAGGAAGCATGGTAGTCAGATTGAAGAGTTTAAACTTTTTATTCAATGGTGATTAAATGAGTTTTCTGGTAAAAAGAAGACCATAACCAAATCCATAATCTTTACTTTGAATTGTATTTTTTCCATTACCATTTAGTTCCCTTATACCCTCCACCACCTCCCCCAATTACCACACTGTTGTCTTTGTCCATGAGTCCTCTTTCCTTTTTGCTCAGTCCTTCTACCTCCTATCTCCTCCAGCCCCTTAGCTGTCCTCCTGCTCTCTATACATGAGCTTGTTTGTTCAGTTTGTTCATTAGATGCAACATACAAGGGAAATGATATGGTACTTGTCTTTCTCTGACTGGCTTAGTATAATGGAGAACATTATACTAAAGTCTATCTATACTGTTGCAAAGAGTAAATTTTTTCTTTTTTATGGCCAAGTAGTATTCCATTGTGAAATGTCCCATAGGAGTTTTATCCACTCATCTACTACCGATGGATATTTGGGCTGCTTCCATGTCTTGGTGACTGTAAACAATGCCGCAATGAACATAGGGGTGTTTATGTTCTCTCAAATTAGTGCTTTGGGTTCCTTTGGATATATCCCCAGAATTCAGATCACTGTCTCAAAGGCAGATCCATTTTTAATTTTTTTGAAGTACCTCCATACTGTTTTCTGTGGTGGCTGCACCAAACTGTCTTCCTACCAAGAGTGAAAAAGGGTTCCCTTTTCTCCACATCCTCTCCAGTACTTTCTGTTTGTTGATTTATTGATGATGACCATTCTGACAGGTGTGAGATGATAGTCCATGTGGTTTAAATTTGCAGTTCTCTGTTGATTAGTGATGTTAAACATCTCTTCATCTGTCTAATGGCCATAGGTATGTCCTCTTTGGAGGAAACCTATTCAGGTTCTTTGCCCATTTTTAATCGGGTTGGTTTTTTTTTTTTTGGTGTTGAGCTTTATAAGCTCTTTACAAATTTTGGGTAGTAACCCCTTATCAGATATATCACTGAGCATGTTCTCTTATTCTGTGGATTGTCTTTTTATTTTATTGATGTTTTCCTTTGCTATGCAAAACCTTTTTAGTTTGATGTAGTCCCATTTGCTTATTTATGTATTTATTTTTATTCCAGGAATGCAAGGTTGGTACCACAGTCACAGATAAATAAATGTGATTCACCACATAAACAAAATGAAGGATAAAAACTACAAGATCATATCAATAGGGGCATAAAAAGCATTTGATAAAATCCAGCACCTATTTATGATAAAAGGTCTCAGCAAAGTGGAATTAGAGGGAACATACCTAAACGTAATAAAGGTCATATGTGACAAATGCACTATTGGCATCATACTCAATGGGCAAAAACTACAAATATTCCCCTTAAGATCAGGAAGAAGACAGGGATGTCTGCTTTCAGCTCTCTTATTCAACATAGTACTGGAAGTCCTAGCAAGAGCAATCAGACAAGAAGAAGAAATGAAAGGCAACCGAATTGGAAGGGAAGAAGTAAAACTGTCTTTATTTGCAGATGATATCATACTGTACATAAAGAACCCCAAAGATTTCACCAAGAAACTACTAGAACAGATCAATGAATTCAGAAAAGCAGCAAAAAAATTAATATCTGTAAATCTTTTGCATTTTTATTTATCGATAAATTAACAGAAAGGGAAATTAAGAAAACAATCCCATTCGCAATTGCTTCAAAAAGAATAAGGTACCTAGGAATAAATCTAACCAAGGAAATAAAAGACCTGTTCTTGGAAAACTATAAGACACTGAATAAAGAAATTGAGGAAGATACAAATAGGTGGAAGCACATACCATGTTCGTGGATAAGAAGAATTAATATTATCAAAATGTCCATACTACCCAAAGCAATCTATACATTCACCACAATTGCTATTAAGATTCAGATGATATATTTCACAGAACTAGAACAAATACTTAAAAAATTTTTATGGAACCAGAGAAGGCCCCACATAGCAACAGCAGCCTTTGAGATAGAGGAACAAAGTTGGAGGAACCATGCTCCCTAATATGAAACTACATAGTAAGGCCATACTAATCAAAACAGTATGGCAGTGGCATCAAAACAGACACATAGACCAATGGAACATAACAGAGAACCCAGAAATAAACCCACAACTTTATAGTCAATTAATATTCAATAGAAGAAGCAAGCACATGCAATGAGCTAAAGAAAGTTTACTCAATATATTGGGGAATGGAGCAGATACATGCAGAAAAATGAAACTAGGCTACATACTTATACCACACAAACAAGAATAAATACAAAACAGATTAATGACTTAAATGTTAGACCCAAAACCATAAAAATTCTAGAAGAAAACATAGGCAGCAAGATCTCAGACATTGCTCATAGCAATATTTTATTGGGTATATCTCCCCAGGCAAGGAAACAAAAGCAAATCCATAATCTTTAAACAGAATACTGAAGGGAGTGTATAAAGTATATCAGGACAGAGAGGGTTGGGATGAGGACATGACAGTTAGGAGGTTATTAAAAAACTATAATAAAAGGTAATTTATGTCTGGTGGAAGTGAGGCAAAGAGAATATAATTTCTGTATCCCAAGCTTGAAAAGAAACAAAATATCAGAGGGTAAGGTGATGGCTGTGTACTTATTATTAGGCCTCAGGACCCTCAGATTATTAATAATAGAAATGCGCAGCCAGCAACTAGAGACGAGATTCTAAATCACATGTAATAAATCGGTGCTAGAGACAGAATAACACACGTATATGTTGTTTGAGGCAATAGAATTAAATAAACTCATCAAGAGAACATAGTGTTTTATTGATGTGAGAAAGTCAAGACGCCAGTTAAAAGCATCCAGTGTATTAGTGAGAGACTGTAAAAATAAACAGAAGAGCTAAGTGTTCTGGAACACAAAAGAGATTTTTAAAGAAGTTATGGCAGAAACTTCAAGTTCCATCTCTAAACCTGTATTTCTCCTTCCTGGGCCCACATTTCTCATCCCTGCTTCACAGTTAAATGTGGCCATTGAACTGAATTCTAGATAACGGAATCCGACCAAGCTGATACATGCCCCTTCCACACCTGCGTCATGGAATCGTCCATGTGTTTCTCTATGTTTATCCAGCTGGATGACAATTCTTAGAGCAACCTAGGCAACTTGTGGAAGATGATAACATATTGAAGAGAGCAGAGCTGCGCTCAACCAGGGCCCCATAATGAAAGTGTGAAGCTGACCACACCCCCCTTCCCCAGTCTGAAATCCCTACTCAGAGCCCCATGGATTCATGACGGGAGTGAGAGTTAAATTTTCACGGTGCTTAGCCGCCACTGAAATTGTAAGGTTTGTGTGTCACAGCAATTAACCTTCCTTCAATAAAATTGAAAAGCCATCTGTAAGTCCTGACTGAAGAAGATAAGGACTGAGAGGCCTGGAAATCTAATGTCCTTCAGAGAGCAGTTTTGAGAGAGTGATGAGAAGAAACCTATGTTTTTGAAAGTTAAAGAGTGACTGGAAAGTGTAGAAATGAAGACAATGTATGCAATTTTTGGAAGAGGGAGGAATTCCATATTAAACAAAAAGGAAGAGATGATGGTACAATAACTTGAACAGAACACAGGGTAAGAAAAGGCCTTAGAAGGTTCTGGAAAAGTAACAATATCTGCAGAGGAAGCAGTCAATGAGATGGAGGGATTGCAAATGCAGAAGGAAGAAAGACTGACCAAGTAAGGCCACAGAAGCAACAAAGGGATGACTGAGAATGCTGGTACATTTAGCCCTTAAAAGAAGTAGTGCCTTTCATATTCTTTAATAAGGTAGGAAGGAGATAATTTAAGAAGAAAGAGTAGATTAGGAAAGAGTCAGGATTCACCACATGAGTGTTGTAAGTGCACAATTCAACCTAGAATGTAAAAATGACAAGCTTCCTTTGAGCTTCTGGGGTTGTGTTGAAGAGGAGTTCTACAAAAAGAATAGTAATTCTACAAAAAAAAGCCTTTGATTGTTTTGTTGATACTTTGAAAGGTGGTCTGCAAAGATAGATCTGGTATCCCTTCCTAACCTGATGTCAATTAAAATCTATGTACATAGCATAATTTGACAAACTTTAGCTTTGGGAATCCTTAGTCATTACACAAATACTTCTTGAGCATCAAACACATGTTAGGAATACAGACATAGTTAGGAAAGAAAAACAGCAAATAAGTAAGCAAATAAATAATTCTAGAGTGTAGGTGCTATGAATAAAATGATCTAGTAACTTAGAAAAATAAAGACCCAGAGGATCTGAATGGGAACAGGTAATCTTTCAGTTTACCCACAATCCTGTACCAAAGTTTTTATTGTAATTGGTAGATTATGAAAGACGATAAATGAAGCAGTAATTATTTCAATGATTTGTCCAAAGTTACTCCATTTTACCATCAATCCTAATTTCTGGCATCATCTTTAGAGTATATTTAATTTCAATGAGACCAGATTTGAACCTATATAGTTTCAGCAAATAAAAAAAATGCTAAAAAAATAGTTTTGTAGTGTGTATCTTGATAAAGTATCTTGATAGTACCTTATTAAAGTATACTATTTCATTCAAACAAGTTGATGGCTTTGAGTTGTTATTGATAATATGTATTAAAATTATATGCATACGCACCATGAATATATAGTGTTAGCATGAATATATATAAATTAATATTTAATAGTGAATATAGACAACATTATGTAACAACATTGCTTTGACTGCTATTTAACCTGCTTTGTTTATCTTTGTGAAAATTTCCTGTGAGCATGTGTAGTAACAAATAACTCATTTTCAAGTATCTTGGTTTCAATGTATGTGAGTTTCTGAGAAAATTCTTTTACAAGCTAGTTTTCTAATATGTTTTTATTTCATTGCTGAAATTTTAAGAGATAAATCACAACAAAGACAGAAAATAGAGATGAATAATATTCTACGTGTGCTCGATATACTTTTATCTGTCAAAGCAGTTTCCCTTT
Source organism: Mormoops blainvillei (assembly GCA_004026545.1). NCBI lineage: Eukaryota > Metazoa > Chordata > Mammalia > Chiroptera > Mormoopidae > Mormoops > Mormoops blainvillei. The sequence continues at coordinate 75,521 of PVJD01003128.1, forward strand.
ACTTACTCTGAGGTTTTAGTCAAGTGTCCAGCAATAGAAAGGGTTTACGGTTTTCTGGGTGAGAATTACAGTTTCTTGACCAATGCTATTCAGGCTAGATCCTTGTCACAGGTTTTTACTTTAATGAACAGAAAAAAACTTTTGAAGATACTTAGGTTCTTATTCCTCTTTTACATTGGAACCACAGAGTTTGAAAAATTATTCTTCTCCCAAACATAACCATGACTTCACATATTATATTTATTTTCATAAAAGAATGGAGTACATTTCAAAGAAGTACTCCGATATTCAATGGAATAAAATAATGATCTATTTTAAGAATATTTCCAATTTTAACATCATGAACTTCCTTTCCTAGTCTTCCAAAATAATACATAAAAAATTGAATATCTAAACTCTATCTGTTCCTTTCTTTTTCTGCAAAAATATTTCCCTGATTTTGAAATACCATATTTGAATAAAATAAATCATTCCAGATATATTTGCTTTTATGTATTCACTATTTTCATTTTGATGCAAGTTCTTAAAATAATGTTCTTCATTTCAACTTGCTATTTTGTTTGCTATAATTTCAATGTCCTTCAGTACTAATTGTATATTTCACAAAATGACAGATATAAGAAAAAGAGACTTATGAAGATTTTTACTAAATATTAAGCCATAAAATGGCTTTACTTTTTAATATATTTTGCCTTTCTTATGCTGAAATATTACTATTTTAAGAACGTTTTTAACTGTGATGACAAAAAGAATGATTAATGATGGAAAATGTATGTGAATATTAAATATTATGTTTTTACCAGCAGTATCTTAAATTAATTTTTATAATAATTTTTATTACTCAGACTATATATATGATACAATAACATATGTGTATAATACATATATAAAATGTATATATATTATATATAATACTAAGAGCCAAAACATAAACAAAACTAAGAAATCCTTCAATCAGATGAAACACCTGTAAGCTTTTCCTAAGGGAAATTAGGAGCCATTACACACAGAGCCCTAAAAAAAAAAAAAAGAGGAAATGTCTTATTAAAACCTCTATAACTTCAGGACCAAACCAGAATTTGAACTGGGGGTTATCATACACACTAAAATTTTTTTCATCATCTTCCCTATTTACTGACCAGTTTTCTTCACTGATGCTTATATATTAGAATTTAAAAGTATTTTATTAACTGCTCAGTGCACCAATATATAAATAAAGTGCATATTTTATTTACTTTTTGTATATTTCAAAATAAAATATTGGAAGCCTTCTAAATTCTTCCCTGCATTATATGACAAATATAGCAGACTAAATTACTATTGAGAAAATACTTGCTTCACCCACGCACCCCACATCTACCTCCCCCTGCTTCTTGATTTTGAGGCTAACCATGCAACTTGTTTTACAAAGACTGTGGCCCCGGTAGCTTGCTGGCCCCAGAAATTTGAGGAGTAATCCTAAACTATCCCACGACCCGACGTCCCGCGGGTAAGCCCAGCCTAAGTCAGTGGAACCGCAGCTAACCTGGGAACATACGAGTGAAGAATAAACACTCTACTTTGTATACCACTGAGATTTTTGCTGTGGTTTATTATATATCAATAGCTATAGAATATAGGAACATTTGGGAAAAGGAGACTAAACCAAAATTTCTGAAGAGGTAAATAAGTAAAAATTATTACCGATGATCTTATAAGATCATAAGTTTTCTTTCAAGGTACCCATATGAATGTTTTTGTTTCTTGTGGATGTTACTGTTGGGTGAAGTGGAGTAAAGTTGTTACATATGTTATCTCTAATCTTCATTAAAATACTTCATGTGAGATTCTCATGGCCCCCATTTTATGGAGGAGGAAACTGGTCCAGAAGAGTTAAAGTAATTGACCTTAAACCCAGAGGTGAAGTGACACAAAACTGCTGCCTCGGCTGAGCCAGAATCCAGCAGAAATGCATGTCAAGAGTTGAAAAGACAGCTCTAAGTAATATATGACAGTGAGGGAAAGAGAGCACTTCTGGGTAATAATTATGAAATAGTGAAGACCAGACAAGCAATTGTAATCTGGCATTTATCTTTCAGTCTAGGACAACAAATGAGAATATCCATTCAAATTGCTTCAGTGTTCATCATGCAATCATTGTTCATGATATGCTCTACGTGATATTTTGGTTTCATAGAAATGAGAATCATGTCATGCAAATGAGGAAAATGATATTACTGCAAAGATACATGAGGGGTAGAAAGCCATGAATACATAAGGTATTTCTAAAAACCACTGTTCGCACAGTCTCATTCTCTACAATTGTGTATCTACTTCTAATACCTGAAGTTTTGCTACTTGTTTCCAGTGGGCCAATCCGTTTTGAATTCTCACGTTAAAATTAGAGAATGATACAGTCCGTTTGCTTTAGTATATTACTACTGCTTTAGAGGTAGGAATTATTTATTATTGTTTTAGAAAACAGAAGTTAGAATACAGAGTTATTATACGGGGCTGTCTTATAAATGGAATTCCAATGGGTCAAATCAGGTCTAATTAATAGCAATTCTTGTTCAAAGAATAGCCTAGGCTGATGTGCCTGAACAAGACGCCATGGGTAATGCAACCAGGAGGTCCTACTAGATACCACTGATGCTGATCACCACGTCTAATATGGGCAATCACGGTGATTATACTAAAGGACAGGCCTTCCTGAGGAGAAGTACATGATATTTAAATCCTCACACCTAAATCTGTTCAGGTTCAATCAGGTCTAGCTTTTTTGGTACATTCCGTATTTCTAAAAACTGACTAGCATAAAGAAAATCAGAAAACGAATGTCTTACTCCAAATAATTAGGAAGTGCACACATCATATGTAAATCTTACTCCTATAAAATCGGAGTTTCAAAACAAAGCCATTGCTACTCTCTTCTGATTTTCAGCAGCTTTCCCCAGAATACGGATGTTTTTAACCACTAGGCCAAAGTAACCCTTTGATGGGCAGGGTCTCCCATTCGTAAGGGAAGAGTTATTGTAAAACAGTGATGTCAGTGGTTCTGTTGCCTGTACCTTTAAGCCTTCTTCAGATGCCTGGAGATTAATTTGCTACCAGAGCAACTGACAAGCATTCATTTACCGAATAATGATATTCTAAATTCATAATTTATCATGTTATGTGATGTCACTAATTAGATAAAATTATAATTTACAAGAATGGAAATTCCTTTCGGCTAATCACTGTTCGTGGTTTGAGCAGCTGGAGGAGGAAGTGAACGTTTTCCCATACAATGCGTGCGAGAGTGTGGAGACTGGATGAAAACAAAAGCCAGGGTCACATCTGTCCCCACCGTCGTCATATAAGCCACATTGTGAAGGACTTATCTATAAATATGAAGCTGTAACGAATATTAAGGTAACGCAAATGTGACTTGTATGGGTGTCGAGAGAGAGCATAAACACTGTGAAATATGCCCTAGGAAGGGAAGGTGTGTAAGAACAAAAATAACAAAACAAAGAGTGTTGTGAAAAGCCAGTTCAGAAAAAGAATCACAAAAGTATTTTATCTAAAAGAGTTTCAATGTGTCCATGTTGAGCTTATGCTCCAGTTATCATGGGAAAAAAATGACTATACTGCTATTGATGCTGGCTTTCAGAAAAAATGTTAAGCAATTCAAAAAGATGTCTGAGAACATTTTAAAGTCCAAGTGACAAAGTATGAATGGTAACTTAAAAAGATCTTTCTCATTGCAGTTTTACATAAATTTAAAAGGGGAATAAGCATTACATGTTTTCCCCAAATTGCTGGAAATAGTTTTGGGTTGTTTTTTTTTAACCTGCTACATTAAAATTCGTCTCTGTGGCCCTGGTCAGGGGGTTCAGTTGGTCGGAGCGTTGTCCCACTCACCGACATGTTGTGCGTTTGATTTCCAGTCAAGGCACATACCTAGGTTGCAGGTTTGATCATGGTCAGGGTACATATGGGAAGAAACTGATAGATGTTTCTCTCTTATGTCAGTGTTTCTCTCTCGCTTTCTCTCTCTCTCTCTCCGCCCCCATTTTTCTCCCCGTAAAAAAAGTCAATAAACATATCCTCAAGTGAGTACTAAAACATTTTTGTGTCTATTAACATTTCCTGAAAAATAAACTCCCAATTCACGATATCCATGTCAGTATAAAGATAAGGGCAAGTGGCAATTATTTAATTCAACCAAAATATTATATTATTAAATTAATTTGATTCTTTACAACTAGATTATTTCTATTCATTGTGACATTTTCTAGTGAAATAATTGGTAATTTTGTTAATCAGTCAAATTTTATGGGACCTTAATGAGCTTCCAAAATCGACCTGAGCTTTATATTGCTATTTCTTATTCTTTTACAGGTATAGCTTTTAAGCATGTTTAGTTGGAGTATAAAAGGCATACGTTGAGAACTACGTTACACATCACCATATCAGTGATCTTCCCCAGCTTAAAAACATGTATTGCCATTTATATTCTCTGATTAGTATTCAGAAAACAGTGTTTTTTCAAATCCATATCATACTATTAAATTTTCCAAGCTGCACATGTTACAAACACTCTGACACCCTTCTGTTTCCTCCAAGAGAAGGCTGAACTTCACAGTTGCACGTCACTATGTGAAGCAATGTGCAGTGTTCAAGGTCCATCTCCTGGCACTCACACATACTCTTGGGCTTTTTAAAGCCACACTGTATAGCAGTAGTAAATAAATTAATCCCAGGCTGTTTGCGGGTGCATGCACCGTGGTAAGTTTGATGACGAAAACAAAACAACACCAGAAGGTACAAGATCTATTAAATCTGGTCAGGAAGACAGATGGCAAAATAAGTAACTATTCCACAACATAATATATTTTACAGAGGGTGGATATAAGGCATTTTAGAGACCAAAGTTGGAATCTTTTAATTTTGCAGAGGTGAGAAAGATTCTTGGGGAAGCGTCATAAAAAGATGACATTTGAGAGAGAAGTAGGAAGAAGACATTCTGGGAAAGGGAACTGCTTATGGAAAAACACAAAGGCATAGGGGCTAAAAGCATAAACTTTGGAACAGAAAGATTTGAATTTTATCTAACCTTTTCTACTTATTTTTTTCTGCCACATTGGACAGATTTTATGTGGTCTTTCCAAGCTTATATTTTCCTTTTAAAATTAGGATAACTTTAAAGTTGAGCAAAGATTAAATGAGACAAAAATGTAAAATATTTGAAATGCCCCCTCTTATGATTCTACCTTCCAAATACTCCTTCCAGTCCCCATGAAGGTACTAAAGCAGGTAATGTAACTAGGAAACTACTCACCAGTTTGATATAGTGTGGCACTCTGAGAAATGAGCACCAGAATGATAATAGGTATTTGGATGTTTGTGGTAACAGATAGCAGTGCCTATGAAAGACTTCAAGCAGAGAAGAGATGGGAGTAGATTTTTGTTCTAGAAATCAAACACTACTGGTGGTGTGAAAATGAACACATGAAGGATGTGAGCAGAAGCAAAGACACCATTGAAACAAGGAGGGAAATGAACCAAGGACACAGGCATATGCATCGGAGGAGAGGGAGGGAGCACGTGCACAGTGTGAATGATTGCCTGGGCACAGGGCAAAGATGGAGGCAGACGGGGAGAGTTGGAGGCCAGAAAAATCCCCAAATGTTTGAATCTAACAACCCAGTAAAATAAAGAAGAGATAATTACATAAAGTAGGGTATAATGCACCACACACTGTAATGTGGTTCCAAACTACAAGGGCTATAGGGTCCTTAATGGAAGTGGTTACTGGAAGGTAGAACAGTAAGAGTCACTTTTTAGGAGAAGATGGTGTTGAGTTGATTTGACAAATAAAAAAGATGCACATTGGTGACCAGTGAAATAATGGATTCACAACATAAATGTCCAAGGCCGAACTGACACAAGTAGAATATGTCATCAGGTAGTCCTTAAGTGTTTATTTATATATTTATGTTGTGTTCAATTCCACAGAGGACTGAACACAGCTAGTAGTTTCTATAAACCAAACCATAGTCAAAAAGAATTAAGAATAACCTAAAGTACTATGAGGAAAGATACATTTGAACACAAATTCAGCACAGCAGTACATAGTTTGCCAACAGTTGTTTTTCACTGGTCATTTTGAGCAAAGATACTTGGAAACTGAGAGGCAATTAAGCAGGATATCAAGTGGGCATTAGAAGTTATATTTAACACAACGGTGGTCATTAAATCACCTTTACAAGGAGTCATGTTTTCGTCTTTGCTTTTCTTTCAGATGTTTTTTCTTACTAATGGATATTATATATGGAACTGTAACACTTAAAAGAAGTTAAATGTTAATTTATCAGCTAAACAAGTAAGCCAAAAAAATTAATATGACTTCAGCTTACGTCAGTGAATATGGAAGTGTGAGGGACTCAAGTCATGTAATGTGGTAACCGTGAAGTGACAACAGATATCGTGCCCCAGCAGAAAAGCTTATCAAGAGAACATGGCAGTTGCCCTCACACATTTGAAATGATTTAATCAGAAACTGGGATTCTGTGCTTTATGTGAGACCAAATAGTCAACTAAATTTTTGGTTGGAAACTATAGATTAGTTTGCTTTATTAAAAATATATAAAAACTTTCAAAAATGCTGCCTGTGAATAGAATGATTTGCATCATGTGATATTCATACCCACATTTCTGCAAACTCGAGGAAAGCTGAGTGGCTTCTTTTTAGAGTGTTGTAAAAGGAATGGACCCCAAACTGATCTGAGGTGCTCCATCATTCACTAGCAGGTACATTGCCAGGGGTGTCCATACTTTTGGCATCTCTGGACCACACTGGAAGAAGGAGGGTTGTCTTGGGTCACACATTAAATATATTGCAACATGTAAGCACAAAAAAAGTTCATAATATTTTGAGTAAATTTATGATTTTGTGTTGGACCACATTCGTAGCCATCCTAGGTTGCATGTGGCCCACGGGCCACAGGTTGGACACTCCCACTTAGACATTATATTCATCCTGAACTTCTTATTCATGGAAAAACTGCAGAAATAACAGATATCCTGCAGGGTGACTGTGAGGAACATATGTGATTAAAGAATCAGAATATGTGTAATATAATGGGCCTTAACAAATGTCAATTGAATACGACTCTGAAAATTCAACTGGGTTTATGTTCGGCAGCAGTTCAAAGATAGGTTGAGGAACAAAGCAGTCAGGTGTTAAAATATCTGTTCAAACATTTGCAGATAGAGTAACTTATGTTTGCCTTCTTCTATGCCTTTTATGTATTTTGTAAAGCTTTATATTTTTCATTTATATTTATTGATATATTTTATAAATTATATGTAAATTATATTTTATATTAGTTTTATATAATTAAATATTTTAGATGTACATAATATGTACATGAATAATATAATTAAAATGATATAAATAGTATAAATAACATGCTCACATAAGTTAATAATTTATGCAAGTTATTAATAATTAAATTATTGATTATAATTTATAATTAATACATATATATGTACATAGGTGTATATATATGAAATGCTTGCAATGACAAGCCTTTCTTACCTCACCTCAACAAAATTCTGGAGTGGAAACAGTTTCACTTGAGCATTAAGTTCACTTGTATACAGCAACAATGACCAACAGTTATCTAATTAAGGTAGCAGCTTCTCTCCTAGATAATGGAAACTCGTAGCAGACAGTCAACTGTGGTGTGCTACCTCCACGTTCATCAGGGTCCCAGGTTCCGTCTCTCTTTCTGCTAATGACCTTTCATGTGCAATCTCATGGTTCAAGATAAGGGTTCACTTTCTAGACTATAAGTTTTGCATTTAGTGAATGGGAAGAGAAAAACAGGTGTTCCAAGCAGAAGATATTTTAGAAGTTGCACACAATGCTTCCATTTATATCTCTTTGGTCAGAATGTGGCTGTTGATTATATCTACAAGTGATGCTAAGAAATAGAATCTTTTAGCTGGTGGGCAAAACGCCCACTTAAAAATCAAGGTTCTTATTGCAATGAAAGGAACAAAGAATATAGGATTAGCACTTCTGCCATTGGTGAATATGCCAAATATAAAATTTTCTTTGGGAAGTAACTTTGGACCTGTTGTAACACCTACGTTTAAATTTCCAGAATTTCATATAATAAAGTAGGGCCAAATTACTTTACCCAGGAAAACTTTCAAAAGAGGAGTGATCAGTAATCCAAGGAGACCTCAGAAAATGTCAAAAGACTCTCAGTTTATCTGATGCTCAGAAATATGATTTGCCACCATGCTCACCAAGATAAGCTAACTGCATATATACACTCACCTTGAAAGCCAAATTAGTGGATTTTACATGGAATTATTAGATATAAATCATTTCAAGACTGGAAAACCACCTATCGAATATAATTCTCTTAGTTGTAGGGTAGTATTTTTCATGCAATATTTAATAAATAAAAATAAATATCTATATGTAGTCAATTATTTATTATTTTTTTTAAATGCCACCAGCTTACAGAAGATGTTAATTCTAATGTATTTGGTTGGAGGACAAGTCATTTGAAAATGGTTTTAACTAAAGTGGAAGAACTGTAAGGAAAGAAAAAGTAATTTCCTCTCTACGCTTCTAAAGTCTGTGATGGAAGATCTATAACAAAAGAAAGATTGACAAGAGAAAAACAGAAGTATATTAACATGTATACCTTGTATATACATGGGAGATAAATAAAAATGAGTAACTAATAGAGGTGTTTTAGAATTCAGGTTTAAATGTTGCCGTCAGGAAAAGAGAGGAGAGTGTGGGAAAGGCCCGCTGAGGGGAGGTGACCAGGAAAAGCACAGCAAACAAGGACAAGGTTCATCACACAGATTTAAGGTGGTGTCTTCCCTATTCATGAGGTTTGTGATTTGGTCGCCCTTTCTTCCCGGTACAGAGAGGAAAGATGCTACGAATGAAAATTTCCTTTAGAATAGAAGTTTCCCTTACAAAAGGGCAACTTCCATTCTATTTTTCAGAGCTTCTCCTATGAATCATGTTTCTCAAAAATAATCCACTCAAAATAATCCTTATGCCAAAGAAACATATTTTGGGGAGGCATATTCTGCCACTGGTCATTCACATAAACAATGATCCAAAATACAGCACTGTTTGTTTAAAAGGCTCAACAGATCCATCTTGTCTATTCTGTTGATATTTCTTCTTCCCTAGTGTGAATCTTCCGTCAGTGTTTGTTACAATGAAAGCATATGCACGATTATCAAGAATAAAAGCTTTAATCTGTATCCTGCAAAATAATGATTATGCGGCAAAGTAAAATATTTTACTGCAGCTGATTTTTAAAAAAATTAACATTCTCAGTTAAAGAGTTTTTTTTAATAATTCACAATCGTGTAATAGATATCAGCCACCTAAAAGTTTATTAATGCAGAAGACATCAAGTCAGTTTTTTTCTTTCTGTATTATTCACTTGGTGAATTATTTTAACATATTATAGATTTATGCTATACTATCATTTACCCTGTCCATTTTATTTCCATAAATATTTATAAAATACAAACATGCTTTCATTAAAATTATAAACATTTTTAACTTCCCTCAAACTAATAAGGTAAACCTGGCTTTGAAAAATAACCATCCTATGCAGCACTAAAAAGAAATGAGCTATCAGTGCATGAAAAAACATGGAGGAAAGTTCAATGCATATCAATGCATATTACTAAGTGAAAGAAACCAATCTGAAAAGATTAGGTGCTGTATGGGTTTGACCATATGACATTCCTGAAAAGGCAAAGCTATGGACGCAATGAAAAGATTAGTTGTTGCCTGGGGTTGAGAACAGGAAGAGAAATAGGAGATACAGAGAGCATCTTTAGGGCAGAGTAAATTCCACAAAAAATGGATACATGTCACTATACATTTGTCCCAGCCTATAAAATGTACAACACCGAGAGTGAACTGTCATGTAAACTATGGACTCTGGGCGATGATGATTGTCAATGTAGGTTCATCCATGGTAACAAACGTATCGCTCTTCTCCCAGATGTTGATAATAAGAGAGGCTACACATGTGTAGGGGCAGAGAATATATAGGGAAATCTCAGTACCTTCTCAGTTGTGCCGTGAACCGAAAGCTGCTATCCTACCCTCCAAAAAATATATGAAGTGTTAATTTTTTAAAAATCCACATTGATGCACAGTAATTTAAGGTTATCTGTTCAATTTTCTTCTTTATTTCATACATACTTCAATTTATTTGGAAAAGAAAATTTCATATCGTAATAAGGTAACTTGAAAGGATATAGAAACATCCATTATCTGAAATATAAAAATGCCTTAGAACAAAAATGTATTTTAAAAGAAGTTTTAGAAACATGCTTAACATAAATGGGTGTTAAATCTGCTTTGAACTAAGTGTTATTAGCAAGTGATAAACCTCTAAAATTAACTATGATGTCATATGTTTAAAATGTGAGAGAACTCTCAAGCACTCAGTTTCCATTCTTTCACTGCAATAGAATACAATGAGAACTTCATTATAAGGTAATGTTCAAAACATTCCTGAGGCACAAGAAATATCTCCCAATTAAAAAAATTATTTTGCTGTCAAGCTTACGTTACAGTTTGTAAACAGTTTCAGATGAGAGTTCTTAAAGTTTTTAATGGCATCTATCTTCAAAACACTCCTGTTCATTTCATTGAAAGTGTATTATGTTTCAAAATCTAACTAATTGAAAACATTTACAATTAACAACATAAATACACTCTGATTAACAGAGTTCATTATCTCTCAAGAAGACTTCAATAACACCTACTAATGGATTTCCCATCTCGAATTCCTTATAACTCACAACAAAAAGTATGCTAATAGGATAAAAACTGGGGACATTTTAAGATAATTTTTATTTGAATATGCTAAATTAGCCAAGACAATTTTTATTTGTGTTCACTGGTGAAAAGGAAATTCTTTTTGTCCATATGCGTCTTTATTCACTATATTGAAATTCTAAGCAGAGACAATGATATTCACTACCATTTACTGAGCACATACTAAATTCTAAATTCTGCTTTCCACATTAATTACTTTACTACATTATCTCACCTTATTTTTACATATAAGAAACCCATTGTTCTGGAACAGAATGCTACAGAAGTTATTAAACTAGCCTCAACTATCATCGCTAATAATTAATGGCTGATTGTGATTCAAAGCTAACTATATGATTCCAAATGCTGTTTTAAGCATTATAAACTACTGCCTTTCAGATATTTTTGACAAACATAAAAATTAAAAATCAACCATTTAATGTATTTGTATATTCTGTTTTATAAAAAGTCTTTTGCTTTTAATTTTATATTTAATATTTCTAAACATTAGAGATTTATATGGTACAAGTAAAATTGAAATAAATTTAAAACTTCTCCCCAAGCGCTAGCTGGTGTGGCTCAGTGGATTGAGTGATGGTCTAGTAACTGAAAGGTCGCAGGTCTGATTCCCAGTCAGGGCACATGCCTGGGCTGCGGGCCAGGTCCCCAGTTGGAGGTCTGCAAGAGGCAACCAATTGATACGTCTCTCCCTCTTTTTCTCCCTCCCTCCCCTGCCTCTAAAAATAAATAAATAAGTAAATCTTGTAAAAAGTAAAAAAAAAACCCTTTTCCTTAAAGTGACTGTGTAACATGATTAAGATGATGGATGCTTTCACAAAATCATAAGCACCTGAGAAATTTATTAACCAAATTAAGATGATACAAATCTTATGTTAAAAAACTGAATTGTCCTCATTGCAATGAAGCATAGCTTCTTTTGACAGATGTATTTTGCACCAACCTTAAACCACAGAATATCTATACTGCCCATTGTTCTTCAAATATTGGAATACTATGGAAATTACTAGGATTTTACAGATTTACCACTTCCAATATGGAGATTGGAGTATGCCCAAGGTCCCCTAGGCCTCATCAAACACCTGTGTTCATTGTGACCGTCACATTTTGGTTAAATTTGAAGTGCCTTTCCCATTCATTTTTATTAATTTGTGGAGAAATGGGATGAAAATTATTCTGTGCTTTGGTTTTATTTTCCACCCTTTACTATGCAACCTGTTAATAGCATCTTAAACACTATTTAGTAGGAAGAATTTATATGACATGCAGTTAGCAAATGGGGAGAGGACAGGCTGCCTGCGCAGCTAAGACGCCAGTTCTGCATCTTGAAGCAGCAGATTTTCTGGCCCCGCAGACTTTTAATCTGGGAGAAAGTAGGCTGGAGTTCCACTTACTCTGCTATTAGTTTGTGATGTGCCCTGTAGCAAGAATTCAATCTTCTTGGGTCTTAAGTGTCTTACTTATGGACGATAGAGTTATATAGTTGATCTCTGAGCTATCTTCTAGTTAAATCATATAAATATGATTTTTTCTCATGCTAAGAAGAAAGTGGATATTTAGTATATTATCCCTCATAGGTTGAGTTTCAAGTCTATTCAATAAATATATGTTAATCACTGACCATTTTCTAGGCATTCTGGAGAAAACAGAGACAAGGGACTAGAATTGTTGGGGAAAGGAAAGAGAAGAATAAAACAAGTGTTTTAATAACTAAATTGCAGGGTACAGTATGATAAGCACCATAGATACATATTTACTAAGTGCATATGAGGGTTCAGATGAGATGAAGATCATAATTTCAGACAATTTTTTTTATGCGGAAATGATGTGTGAGGCAAGTCTTAAAGGAAGAGATCAAGACTGAGGTAGAAGAAAAGTACATGAACTGAAAACATAAAACATGAGTTTTGGATGTTTGGAAAATGTTAACTAGTCCTCTGTGTTTGAACTCAGGGAATATTCTAAGGAAAATATGGGAGAAAACCAAAGTTTCACATCTTTTGAATAATATAGTTTAACTTAAAGTTTAGAAAGATTATTATGGCAGCAAAATGAAAGTTGAATGAAGAGCAACAATGGGAAGGGACGTCAGTTAAGAAGAATTATCTTAGTCAAGAAAAGAAATGAGAAATACCAGAATAATGATTAGATTAGTGGACTCAAAAAAGAGAAGAGGGCAAAATTGAGGAAATCTTCCTGAGAGAACAAGAAGAAAAAAAAAAACCTAAAAAGTAAAAAGTAAAGGATCAGCCTAGTATTCAAACATGAGTTACAGAAAGAGAGATGGAAAGGAGCAAATTGGCATGGAAATAACTTATTAAATAATCTTATTAAACTGCAGAACACAGAATTTCAGATGGGAAGTTGCCACCAAGAACCCAACAAAATAAACATAAAAAAGACTCACAATTAGATGGCATCATTATGAAATTTCAGTATCTCTGGAGTAAAAGTAAAATCTTAATGGCTTTAAGAAAATGAAGAGGAGATGTAGTTAATCTTTAATTTGCTGAAGGTTACTTAGTAAGTTATTTGTATTTAATTAAATGCTCATCTGACTTCAGTGCCCAATCATCTAAAAAGAGGAGAGATTGCCCATTAAAAACGCAAATGCACAAAATTATCCCTTTTCATATTTTTAACTTACTGTTTGATGCTTCATGATTTCTGCATCTGGATAATCCTATCATCTGTCATGAAAAATTATCTGTAATTTTATCAGTCACAAGTTAGCAGTTAACCAAGATAACATTATGTAAATAGTAAACATTTAGCAGTCAAAGTACTAAATAGATTGTAAGAACCTAAAACAGAACTTAGAAATGGCATTTTGACTTTCAAGGTAATGTCTTGAATCTTAGAAAACTAAAATTATATTTTGATCTTTCAGCGAAGCATTTAAAAGAATGTAGTAAGTGGTATTATTTAGAAATACCCATAAAGAGCTATTTATTTTACTATTTGTAGGATTCTATACAGCAGACTTCTATTTTTTCTCCCGATAGTGTATTATCATCTCTCTTCATTCACCTTCTGAACAGTCCTTTATTCAACAACCTTTCAATGAAAATTCCTATGCCATTAGTTTATCTTCTGCTTCCTCGCTGCCAGAGATTTCCTACAAATCATAGTGTTAATTCGGACTCTCTCCAGGAGCCGGTGCCCACACAGCTCTCTGTAGCAGCCAGGGGCCAGTCACAGATCCAGGCCATTGCCCGGGACCTTGTGACCTAAGAGGAGGGTACAAGCTTCTGGAGAACACACTTTCTGGATGTGAGTCCTGAGCACTTCTATGGGTTGCATATATTTTTAAAGTGTCTATCTGTTTTATTTACATGTTAAAGCAAGTCATACCATTTGATTAATAAAATTATGTGTATTTTGTGAGACATGGTTAGGTTAAATAGTTAAGAAAAGGGTAAGATAAGAAAAGTGACCTACACACCTGATGTGCAAGCACAGATAGCTGTCACCCAGGTAGTTACATTGTGTACATTAGCAAGCAGTACAAGGTCCCTCAAGATTGTTGACCTTAGTGATTAAAAATTGATTGTGAAACTGGCTAAAGTTTTTCAGCCATTCGTCTGCAACTCAATCTATGACTTATCACTGCAGTCATAAATGCTATAGATCCGAACAGCTTACAAAAATTAACTCTTTTTCTGGTAGCAAATATTTATGATAGGTAGTGAGAACATCAACTACCTGAGTGCCCACGTTGTAGATTATCAGATAAAAGGCTACTGTGCAAACATTAGAGGGATGGATGAGGAAAGTATAGAAAAGACACAATATCTATCCTTTAGAATCATCCAATTGACACCCGGTTTTATTTTGTCAAGTATCCTAAAAACCCTAAAACTATTTATCTTACTTTTTGATGCTATATGTCATGATTCAGAAATTTCACTCATTATATTTATGTAAATTAAGAGTTATCAATGACTGGTATCATAAAATCTTTACATGATGTGTGTGTATGTGGGAGGTATGCATTTACATAGTGGTTGACATGGTCATAAATGATGTGTGGAAGCACCATATTTATTTTCTCTATTGGTTTAAATTTTACTTGAAGAGTTCATGCCATGCAGTTGAAAGTAGGTTGACTCAAATATAAATAAAGCATACTTAATTTTTGTTTTTATGGGTTTTTTTAGTCAACTTCTTTTTTCTTTATTTTTATTTTGACATCATTGCAGATGCCCCCATTCCCCCTCTTATGGTCCCCCTCCTCTCAACCCCAGCTCCTCCTTCTTTCTGGCCATCACCATACTGTTGTCTGTGTCTAAGCATTATTCTTATATGTTCTTTGGCCAATCCCTTCACCTTCTTTCATCCAGCCCCCCCATCCCTCCCCTCTGACAGCTGTCAGTCTGTTCCATTTACCCATGCCTCTGTTTCTATTTTGCTTTTTGGTTTATTCTGTTCATTAGACTACACATATAAGTGAGAGCATATGGTATTGGTCCTTCTCTGATTGGCTCATCTCACCTAGCAACTTAGATTAGGCCTGCTTTCAAAAACCTTAGAGTATTAAACTTAAATAACTAAATAAAACAATAGATTTTATTCACCTTCAATTATACATACTCACTCATGAATTCTGTGAGACAACAGGCCAATAATAGTTACACAGCAAAGATGAGGTGAGGGATGAGGTTACAGTCATTGGGCATTCAGACCTTACTGATTAACTAGTTTTTACATGGTCACCATTAAGAGCTAACAAACTGAAAAAAAATAATAATTCAAAGTAAACTGAAATACCAGTCCAGTAGATTTCATTAGGCTAAAGTTCACATGTTGAATGCAAGTGTAGGGTTTACATACATTACTCAAGTTTCCTTATTTTAGAATCTATATGTTCTACTTCTATTGAGGTACATTTAGTCTACTTTAGTTTCAATTACAACTCTGTTTTTTTTTTTTTAAAGGTTAGGAGCCAAGTTACAAAAAGGAAAAGAGGAGAATATTCTAATTAAATTTCCTTCCATTAAGTCTACAGTAAAGGGGTAGGATAAATTAATGGAAAGTAATTTGCAGTAATCTATGTAGTCAAGATATCCATGCCATTTTCTCAGTCTCCCAAGACATAATTAGATATGGAGTATTAGGGGTTCCACTTCCATAGGTAGCATCGGGGTTATCAAAACATTGTTTTATTTAGTCATTTAAATGGTTAGGTTACTCTTAATCATAAATTATATTTCTATACCAAAAATAAATTTCATCCCAAATTGGAAATGAGTATTAGCTAGTGGTAAAAGAAGATAATATAATTAGTTCGTTTTTTGGGTTTTTTTTTTTTTAAAGAAAAAAAATTTTCCTTTTGGAGCATCTTTCCAATATTCACAAATATTTTTAACAATAAGTTGTTTTTACTTTAATTGTTTTTAGTCTGTATTGAGGCCAAATTATGCTCTGGTGAACCTACAAATAACCAATCAGAGAGAAATGCTGAAAGTAGGCTACGTCCTGTAATTCTAACTACAGTGCAATGACATGACATATGTGTTGACCTGGTGGTCTTACTGTGAAAATTGTTGCCATGTTAATTATTCTAGGGAAACATGAAACTCCATATCTAAGTATAGGAAAGTTTTTGTGAATTTTGTTAAGTGGATGGTACAATTCATCAGAACTAGTTCAATATAAATAGCTTGAAGTAGATTAATTAGACAGTTACTATAAAAATCTAATGTGGAAAAATAAAATATCCCCAAAGAATGCCATAATATTTTCTTTTTCAATTTACAATGTATATCATTAATTAAGTGGTTTATTAGAATTTTTAATAGGCAATAAAATAGTGAATGCTGTCAAAATTTTAGTCAGATATTTATATAATATAAACATATAATTGCTTAATGGCACTCCATGAACTGAGTATTACATACCTATTTTAAGTGGTGCAATCACAGCTTTATAAAATAGATTCTAAAGATGCTAATCAATTGTGTGCATACCGGTTAGATCGTTTTTAAGGAACTATTAAAACACACATAATCTGACAATTCAGTGAAAGGAAGAGTGGTAACACTAAAGGTCTAGAAAATCTCAAAAGACAAACTATTCTGAGAAAAGGCTAAAACTGAGTAATTTCCATTTGTAACCCCTCTAATATATAATTTTGAATTGGCCTTATAATGGCATGAAGTAGGAAATATTTTTGTCTAATTATTTTTTCTGCAATATTTTCCATATCACTTACAAAGTTATACTCTGTGGCTTTATATTTAAAACCATATGCCATCAATCAATACAGCTTACCCAGTTTACCTGAGACACAAGTGGAAATGTTTTACTGACTGTCAGATATGGATTTATCAAATCATTTTACATCCATTTATGGAAGAATATAAGAAATCAAAATTTGTGTGTAACCAATTTTTATATAATTTGGTTGATGAATAGTTAATAGTTAGAGCTCATGACTTAAATAAGTTAAATATGGTTCAAGGAATTTTAACCATGAAAATGGCTTAAGGAACCCATTTCGAAATCATTAAGAGCACTCTTACTAGAAAATGCCTCTCATAAGATGGCATAATAAATTTTATCTCAATTTTGTTTTTATAACCTTAAAATAATTCAATTTTGTCATATAAGTAATGCAGGAAAATTACCTGGTAAATAAAACAGGTTTAGAATCAACCATATATACAGTTCCTGACAATTACTAGATAGTGGCATTGAGCAGACTCACTTTCCTCATCAGTAAACTGGAATTTAAAATAGCATCTAATGTATGGGGCTATCATGAGCATTGTTTACACATTTATAATGCACATAAAATGCCTTGCATGATGATCGGCATATGTAAGGCCTCAGTTATTACCTATTACATGATTTTGATGCTGTTGTCACTAAGTACTTATTAAAGAGCATGGCAAATAAAGTATAAGTAAAACTTAAGAAAAATACACAATGATATCTTTTTGAACAAACATTATCAGCTTTATGTGAAAATGGCTCAAGCAGGAAATTCTGCAATTGTATCTTGACCTACTTACTTTATTACACCCACTTGCAGACTCCTTATTTTATCCTGTGGTAGTGTCTGTCAGATGACTGAATTCATGCCCTGGGTCCAAGAGGAGAAGGATACATAGTAACTATGAACATAGCCCTTAACACAGACTCATAGTATCTCTTTATCTTTCCACAGAGTGGAGCCAGTCACTTCTCAGTTTCCCCGCACCTTCTCCGGAGCATCCTACTCATCATTCCTGGAGGAATCCTGCCTGACTAAATGTGCTATTGAGAGCAAGCTTGGAACAGGGAGATTAATTTCAGCTGACTAAATTAGGAAATGCTGCCTAGAGATGGGAATGCACATCACCGCTTGAACTTGGGTAGGAATTCAAAAGAAGATAAGTGGGATGAGAAAAACTCGTGGGTGGGGAACACTGTGAGTAAAGGAAGGAAGACAATATGTGTGCGGAATGTGGAAAGAACTTCGATGTAGCTGAAAACTGGAAATTATGACAGACTAATTATAAATGATAACAGACCAGTAATAAAGACTAAAAAAGTAAGTCTGAGGAGACTTAAGCAACATATTAAGAAGATTGATCTGTATTGGACTGATAACAAGGGAAACTGGAAGGACCAGATCACACCCAGGAACTATCCGTCCACCAGAACATAATCTCCAAAATAATGCACAGAGGTTAATTTCTATCCAGAGTGAAGGTACTCAACATAATGACTTTTGTAATTGGGGAATGAAAGTTCCATTTGCCTGTTAAGATTAAAGTATTAGCAGATATATCTTTTGTTTAATTGCTTCATAAACTAATAGCTAATATTTGTGAAAGTTGCATGCAATTTGTGAATTGTCCTATGCTAAGAATTTTTTACACATAATATTTTATTTAGTTCTTTCAATAACCCCATGAAACATACACTATGTTTTTACTCTGTCTAGAGCTGAATAAAGTGTGGTTTAGAGAGGTAATATAACTTTTCCAAAATTATCAGCTAATAGTGGCAAAACCATAGCTGAAACTCTAGCTTGTCAGAAGCCAGACACCATTTGCTCATTAAGTTTAAGATCTGCAATCTGGTAGAGATTTCACATTAGGGATCTGTTTGTAAATGGATCAAACTGTTTGATTTTAGAATTATTATCACTAAACTCTTATATTAGATCCCACAGTCTGATCATCAGTCAGCACCTAGGAATGAATTAATCATTTTATATATTTATATTATATATTTATATATATAGTACTATACTTAAATATATTTATATAAGTACTTAACACTAAATATTATGTATATTTATATAAGTACTTAACACTAAATATATATTTATACATATAAACACTAAACATATATAAATGCAAATGTTATACTGACTGGCAGACATATTTATATTTGTATATAAATATATAATATTTGCTATTTATATTTTATTTATTAAATATTATATAATATTTAGTACTTCATGTCTAAAACATGAGTATTGTTATAGATCTGACTTAAGAGTATATTTTAAAAATGCCTTCAAAAGAAATTACTAAGTCTGGTGCATTATTTTATGATAAAAATACACATTTTTCTATTTAAAACAAATAATAATTTTAAAAACATAAAAGATCGATCATTTTAAAAAAGTAACCTCATTTGTTTAAATTTAGGAAATGGGAAACACCCTTCATTGCGAGCTCATTCACCAGGCCTGGAATATTTTCATTTAATTATGAATTCAATTAATTTACTTTCATCCATTTTTCTCTGACATTCAAGTATCAATTAGTCATGTTGAGGTATGTCCCTCTTTTAAATACCTCATTTCATTTTTTCTGCCACTTAAAATGTCTCATGTACTGGAACATATTCTCTGTGATTTTTGGAGGAGTTCTATTTTTTCCTTATATTTCTTTGTTCCTTCAAGTATTAACCTGCCTGCCATCTCAGATTCTCGCATCACATCCTTTCTCTTCTGCACAGTTGCTTCCTGTGTGATGTGAACATGTGTTGAGGAGTCTCAGAGGTAATCATATCATGAAGCGAAGGAAGTTGAATGTCACATGTAAAACAATTAACCTATAAGCATTAACTAAGGCCAATATAAGCTTAAAACATCAATTAAAAGTAATAAAAAACATTTTCTTTAAAATGAATTTATTGCTAGTATATCTTTTTCATATATCTCCAATACTTTTTCTCTGGAATCTCAATAAATAATATTAAGTTTTACATCCTGGCTGGTGTGGCTCAGTGGATTGAGTGCCAGCCTGTGAACCTAAGGGACTCCTGTTTGATTCCCAGTCAGGGCACATGCCTGGGTTGTACCCCAGGTCCCCAGTAGAGGGTGCACAAAAGGCAACCTCACGTTGATGTTTCTCTCCCTCTCCATCTCCTCCGTGCCCTCTCTCTAAAAATAAACAAAAATAAAATCTTTAAAAAAAATTAAAGAGAGTATTAAAAAAAACACTCCATGGACCACTTAAAAAATAATAATAATACTAAGCTTTACATACTTTTGTGCATTGAAAAAGTGAGGAAATGATTTAAATTTAGAGAAAAGTTGAAAAGTGCTACCAAGAGCTTCTTTATCAACCTCATCTGGATTCCTCTACTTGTAAATAGTTTACTTTATTTGTTTTCCCTCTCTCTTTCTTCACCTCCCTATTATTATTAGCGGTAGTAGTAGCAGTAATTCCCTTTTTCCTGGACTAAATGAGAGTAAGCCATAGATATGATACATTGTCACTCTACTACCCTAAATATCTTGTATATAATCCCCAAAACCAAAGTGAATCTTTTTAACCCTTACGCAACCCTTCAAGTCAGATACCTCAAAATCGAATCTGTAAACTCCACTTATATTTCAACGACTTTCACAAAAATGTCTTCCTTTCATCCTTTCGACCAAGAAAATGCATATCATATTGATTATGGTCTCCCCAGTCTGACACAGCTTCACAGTTTATCCCTGTCTTTTCTATCCTTGATAGTTTTAAAGAGTACAGGCCACATATTTTGTAAAATGTTCTGTACTTTTCCTCATCATCTTGATAGCTCAGTGGTTCTCACCTGAGATAAGTTTTCTTCCCAGGGGTAATTTGTTTGTCTGGAGATATTTTCAGGCTTTCACAAATAGAGGATGGGGTAAGGAGCTATTGACATTTAGTGGAAAGAAGCCAAAGATGCTGCTAAACATCTACAATGTACAGTCTCAACAAGAAAGATTATCTGCTACAAATGGTCAATAGTGCTGAGGCTGAGAAACCCTACCTGGCATCTATTCATAAACTAACTTTCAAGGAGAGTATAAGAAAGAAAAAATTATAATATAACCTATGTAACATATAAACACATATGTTGCCCTGGATGGTGTAGCTCGGTGGATTGAGTACCAGCCTGCAAACCAAAAGGTCTAAAAAAAATAAAGAAAGAAAAATCTTAAAAAAAATAATTAATCATAGATGTAAACTTTAAAATAAAATATTAGCAAATAAAATTCAAGAATAAATAAAAGTATAACTTCATAATCAAAATGGATTTCTCTCTGGAGAGCAAGGTTAGTTTAACTTTAGGAAATATACAATTCCAAAATTTATAAAGAAGTACAAAAAAATTTAGACAAGATTAACAATAGATTAGACCCACTTAAGGAACATAGTAATGAACTCTTAAGATAATTTTGTAGAAATTATCCAGAATTTAGAACACTAAGAAAAAAATATCTTAAAAATAAAGATCTCAAGCTATATAGAAAAAAGGGGTTGAATGATAGGGAATAACATGTCTAATCAATTTTGCAAAAGTAGAGAAAACTTATATTTGAAAATGTAGTGGCTGAAAATTTTCCAGGAATGATTAAAGAGTCTCAGCTTCAAGATGCCAAATGAATTCCTAAATTTTAAGTGCAAAGAAATTCACAACTAGACACAAAAGAACACCAACTAGAAGATCTCCTTCTAAGAGAAAAAAAAAAAGGGATAACTTTCATGGAGTAAAACTTAGACCGACTGTTGGCTTCTCAACAACAGTGGAAGCCAGATACTAAAAGAAAATTATTATCAACCAAAAACTAAATAGCAGGACAAACAATCTCGTAAGTACAAAGGCAAAAAATGGGACATTTTCAGTCAAGCAGAAAACTGAAAAAAATTTGTCATTTACTGAAGAAGAAATTAAAATGGCCAAAAAACGTGTGAAAAAATGATGCTCAGATTTATTAGCATTATAATCAGAAAAAAATATAAACCAAGAACAAAATGAGAAACCAATGTATATGTACCAGTTTGGAATAAATAAAAATGATCTCATATGTATCAGTGAAGGTACAAAAAAAAAATAAACACAGTACATTTATGCAAACCTCGTGAAGGATTAAATATGTACAGACATTCTGGAACATTAGCAATATTTTATGCATGTGGAGACATGCATACTGTGTGGTCCCACAATTCAACCCCTATGTTGCTAATAAAGAGAAAATTTTGCATATAAGCACAATTGGATGGGTATAAATGTTCATAGGTATGCTGGCAGTGAAAATAAAAAAACTGGAAATTTCTATTGAACATAAATAATAAAATGAATAATTAAATTCTTGAACACTCCTTAATGAAATAATAATAATGAATATTAATGAATTATAGCCACACACATGACTAAATCTTAGAAAAACCTTATGGAGGAAAAAAAAAACATGTTGCAGAAAAATACATATGTATAATGCTATTTAAATAATGTTCGAATTCATCCTACATTACTCAATACATGACTGACAATACAAATACATGTGGAAAAACTAATTTTTTAAAGAACAAAGATATAGCAGGGACAGAAAAAGCAGCATAGCGGTTGCCTCCATGCAGAAAAAAGCAAGGGGCGGGGCCAGGAGGAGCACAACCGGCAACTTCAGCCTGAGTGATTATGTTTCTTTCTTCTAGGGTTGTTTATGTACATGTGTTCACTTTGCTGTGACACTTTCCATGATGTATATGTAAGTATAAGTATTGTTTGCATTCACTTAATACCTGATCTATAAAATAGCTAATGTTTAGTAAGCAATCTCTGGGCAAGACATTGCATATACAGCATCCCACCGGAGTTTTCTAACTCTAACATTGTTCTCATTTTTCAAAAATTCTTAGGGAGATTTTTTTTCTCATTCAGACTAATATGAGAAATACTTCTCAAATTTCATAAAAAACGTTCACATTACTAGATTGATTTGGTGAATACTGACATTCTTAAGTTCGTTTTAAGTTCTTTCTATCATAAAAGTTCAATTTCATCCTTCAGCTCAAATAGATGCATTGATACACATTGCTCTGACAAAACCTCTCATTTCTCAGCTCTAATTCTAAAAAGAGAAGAATGGAAAAAATGTGGAGTCCTGCCATTTTTGTTGCCTGAGTAAAATAAGATGCTACAATTTTTTATTTCTGACTGAAACTCTCTTTGCTTTGATCTCGTGGAACACTCACAAGGGATAAATTCTTTGATTTTGCTAAGGAGTAGAAAAATCATTTGAATTATCTTTTTATTGAGGGCCCCAAAGATTTTTCAGCCTGGAGACAGTGCTTCAGAGCAAGTTTCTGGGTGAGAGAGAATCATGATCTCTAAAGCCAGCTCCTCCTGTCTCGCCATTGTTTAATTGTCAGAAATTTTACAAGCTAAACATTAAACTCAGATACCATTAAATTAAATTATGTAAAGTTAAATTAAATAAATTATGTTTAAAACAGAAGTAATAATTATACAAAATTATCATTTTGATTATTTTACTGCATTTTACTATTAAATAATGATACATGTATAGTAGAAATTCTGCATCATAATGCACCACTCTGTGCTTCCTTCCAACTCTGCAGTCAGTAACTTCATGATGTCAGTGACAAACATGTATTTTTAATCTCCACCAAGGATATATTTATTGGCCTTTTAGAGAGACACAGACAGACAGACAGAGAGAAACACTGAAGTGAGAGAGAAATATGATCTGTTGCCTCCT
Source organism: Mormoops blainvillei (assembly GCA_004026545.1). Taxonomy (NCBI): domain Eukaryota; kingdom Metazoa; phylum Chordata; class Mammalia; order Chiroptera; family Mormoopidae; genus Mormoops; species Mormoops blainvillei. The sequence goes on from PVJD01003128.1 coordinate 99,379, forward strand.
ATAGGTGTTCCAACTGGGACTGAACCCACAACCTAGGTACGTGTCCTGACCAGGGATTGAATCCATAACCTTTTTGGTGTATGGGACGTTGTTCCAACTACCTGAGCCACGTGACCAGGGAAAAATTAGGTACTTTTAAATCTCTTTTTATCATTAATCATTTTTTTAGTCTATTGGATCAGTCTGATTCTGAGAGATGTTTTAAATTTCTCCACTATAAAGATTATCATATTCTCAATCTTTTATGTATTTTGTGTTATTTCATTCTGTAAAAAGAATGATTAATGATGTGTGCATCTTTTGGACAATTATAGTTTCTAATGTAAAATATAACTTTGTCTTATGCAATATTTTTGCCTTAATTTTTACTTTCTCCAACATTAACATTTCTATTTTTTATATTTATCTTAACTATTATGTGATAATTTTGTCTTTTATAACCCACATACAACTATATTTATTTTTCTTAATATGACAATCTCTATTTTTTATAGAAAATTTTTAAATATTTACAAATATTTTCATCCCTAAAATGTTTGATTTAATTTCTGCATCTATAATTTTGCTGCAATACTTTGCTAGATGATTATTTTGAAGTTGTTTTCAAGTTGTTTCTCTAGAACATGTTGTCAAACTAAGATAGTTTTCTCATTATACATTAATTATTACTGTGAACCATCAAGAAGAAAACCATGGAGATTTTCCCATCTTGAAAACACATCTTGTAATAGAATGACAGTTTTAATTAACAGCAGAGCCCATGTATCAGTAATTCTTCAGAAACTCCTTCTGTTCCAACAATGATTGTTACAAAAAGAGTAACTGCTTAGGTTAGCATTACGACTTAGGTCAATTCCAGAACTGCGAGGGCAGTTTTGAAGGCAATCTGAAAGATGGCAATCTTGAAATCAAAATGTCGTTCCCTATAAGGCCTCTCTCATCACTTATCCAAACCTTTCAGAGAGGTTGTACTGAAAATGTATCCCAGCACCATTAAAACAGTAATGCCCCTTATCATTTGAACTGCAGTGCTTCATATGTTTTAAGATTATTGTCACTCCTTTGACCTTCCCTGTAGTTTAATATGTAATCTATAAACCAAGGCTCAGAGACAAATTTATTTCTATAAGCATGAGGTTGATCTTGCTATGCTCTGCAAATATATTATAACTGGCATGGATTATACATGTAATCTTGTGACCTGGTGGTATTAATTAGCATTACTTTTTAATTCACACCTCACAAAGATACCTGTACTGTGAAAAGCTTTCCTGCCTAAAGTGCAAAAGAAGTCTGTCCTTCATAAACTTAAATTAAAGCTAGTTTAACACTGCAAGATTTTGTTCCCGTTGTAATGCTATAAATGTGCTGCTATATATACAGTTTATTATCATTGCTTTTCCATAGACCTTCTTTATGTTAGGAATTTATTTAGTTCAATGATAAACCGGGCTCTGGTATTCTGGCATTTAAGCCCTGTATTACTCTCGTATTGGATAACAATGTGACCTGAGGCAAATCACTATCAAAAAGTGCCACACTTGCAACTTGTAAAATGTATTGATTCTTCAGTGATACTTAGATGTTTAGGGTTCAATGTGCTTTCTCTGTCCCAAACCTTTGTGCATGCTTCTCTCTCCACCCGGCATCTCTGCCCCCCTTAAAATCTGAATGACTGCATCATTGTTTTGAGCCTCTACTAAAACATTAGTCTTCTCTGAAGCCCTTCGTCATTCATCTAAGAAGTACTTGATTGATAGCCTATTTCTTGTGATAAATCAGAGGCTCCTTAAGTGTAGCTACAGTGGATTCCCACTTGTACATCTCTGGGCCTAGCATAATGCTTAGAAGAGAGTAAACAATTTGAAGTATTTATATAATGCCAAATCAATGGATATATATAGACACACACTCATGCATGAACACCCTGTATTGGGAGCATATGACAGGAAATAATTTTGGCTAAATCCATTTTTTCTATCCACAGGAAATATCATGAAATAGTCAGCCAGGCTTCATTTTGTATTTATGCAAGTTTGAGAGGTCACATCTTTGTGACGGTCACACACAGGTTTGGATTAACTAGCTGAGTGTTAAACCGGTGCCAATGAAGAAGAAATATGCTGCTTAAAGAAAAAAGGGACGGTCCTCAGAAAAGTAAAAAGAAGACTAAGTTTGGATCCAAGCATTTAGAGTTTCTTCTTCTCTGATCTTATTGTAAGAAATATAATGAATGGCCCACATTTTTCCAATATCACGTTAAGTTCCTTAGTGCTAAGAGGTTAAGATGAAGGTTTTAACAATTTTTTTAGAATTTCCTTCTTTTCTTTATATTTATTGTTAACACCATTATAAATGTCCCCACTTTCCCCTCCTTTGCCCACCTCCATTCTGCCCTCTCTCTCCCCTCCCTCTGGCCATCACCACACTGTTGTCTGTGTCTATGAGTTCGGCATGTATGTTCTTTGGTTAATCCCTACACCTTCTTTCATTCAGTCCCCACCTCCTCCCCTCTGACAGCTATCAGTCTGTGCCTCTGTTTCTATTTTGTTTGTCAGCTTATTTTGTTCATTAATTTTCACATATTAGTGAGATCATATGGTATTTGTCTTTCTCTGACTGGTTTACTTTGCTTAACATGGAGGCTTTTAACATTTTAATTAGCAAAATGACTTAAAGCTTTCCATATTAAAAGGGATGGCATGTTAATGGAGAGCTCACAGCTACTAGATTATTGTTTTGTATCGGGGAACTTGCCAGAAACACCTCACAATTGAATACACAGGCCGGTTGGCTCAGTGCAGAGTGGCTTCTAACCCAGACACAGGTGGCCATTCTCTGTATCCCAGGGACCATCACGGAGAAAAATATCTCATGTATTATTTGATACCAATATAATATACTAAACTGCCTAGATGCCATCTCCTTGTCCATAACAAGTGATAAATGTTCAAAGAAAAACAATGTATTTTACCCAAATAAAACATTCCTTAGTTTTGTTATTTTTGTTATTATTGTGATCTCTCTTAATGAGTTACCACACAAATTACATATTGAGTAATTAAAATAACTTGACAGGTATCATTTTGTGATACTCTTCGGTTCATGTGTGCAGAACAATTTTAATTAATTGATGTTTAGGACATGTTAAAAGACAAAATTGTTATATTGAGGATAGGTTTTATTATTTTATAACCTTTTTGAATAATAAAAAAGTTCATTACATTCGTTGAATAACTGAACATATATATTAATAAAGGCAATGGTAAAATAAGAAAAATGTGTGACATTCAAATAAAATGTGATTATCAATGCAGATCCAATATACCTAGGTGATCCTAAGTATTTTAATAGCATTATAAATTCTGATTGTTATTCACAGGCATATTAATATTGTCATTAGGAATCATAATCTGACAGTCCCAAGAGAGGAGAAAATTATTCAAACTAACAATTGTATTTGAAAAAGCCATTGTCATGTTGATGTCAACAGCAATATCAAATTAAAGTTATTTTTGGAAGTATGATTAATACATTGTTCATATTTGTGGCAATTAGAATTCTAATTAACTGATTTTAATAATTTAGTATTGAAGTAATCAACACAGTTTATTAATAACAACCTGAGAATTCAAACCTTAGATTGAGAGGACTATTAAGATTTAAAAAAAGACATTTTTATAATATATTGGCAAAAATAAAATTAGTGTTATATAGGAGTGTTTATATCCAAATTGTTATTACTATCTTAAGAAGTTTTTCTTCAAATTCTATCAAGGTTTTGGGTATATTAGGTAACTAGCAAATTAAAGACTGAATGCTAAACTGTTCACTGTTATCCTCTGAATATTGGGATTATGAATTATTTTTTATGTTTTACTTTATTTACTTTCGAGAAATCATTTTTCTGTAATTACCAAATATTGTCTTATTATACACCTAAACATTTTTAAATTGCGTTTAGGGATCTTGAAAAGCTGTGTGCATCTGGAATTGTTTTCCCTTAGTTTTATTGTGTTTGTGAAAATGAGGGACATGCTCTTCTTGGACCACTTCTGAAGTTGATAATCCCATTTTATGGCAGAGCAGAGGTGTAAGAAGGGACCAGTGCTCTGATCGAGTCTTGTATTTCTACACTCCCCCACATTCCGTGTTAATTACAATTATTTTATATATGCATTCATCAAGACAGGGTCAAGTCTTGTAACTTAGCTGCTCAGAGTCCCATGATAAGACATCAGATAAAACCGTAGACCGAACTGCCATTGCTGGTTTTCCTAGCTGCAGGCGTTCACCTAACCACAGCGCCAGGTTACTGTTGCTTTCATTTGACTACAAGAAAAAGCAACAAAAACCAGGCATTCTTTTTTCTTTCTTTCTTTTTTTTTTTTTGTCCAGGGGCTGGTCTGAACTGACCAGGAGCACTATTTTCACAGTCCAGTGTAGGAGAAGGTCTTAGAGGTCACTCTTTTGTAGATCTAGGTTTCCAGAGGACAATTGCAAATAATAACTAAGAGACGAAGTCAAATGTATCCATAGAACCAACTAAAGTAAGCCACTGTAATAACATAGGGCAAGAAGTTTTCAGGGAGAGAACAGAAAATGTCTGAAACCAAAAAGCAAGGGGAAAAAAAAATCCAATACATCAGCTACAAAATATGAGAGTTACTGGGAAGTCATTCTTGCTAAATATTGACTGACCTATCACCAGAGGAAGCACTTCGTATCTACAGGTAGATAGATGGCTTAGCAATAATTCACCTCCATCCCTAGAGCTGCCCACATCACTTTCAGGGATGTTTTATATCAGTATATGAAGTATAGCATTTAATTATATAGAGCTTCAAATGAGTCTTTCACAACCCTTTTAGTGATATATTGTTTCTTCAATCCCATTACACATATCAGATACATTTAGGGATAGGTATGAGCATAAGAAACAAGATATTATTTAAATAACACAATCTGTACCTGTGAAACAATATTATAATCCCTTTAATAGATCTCATATGTAGGTTTGCAATTTCCCATGAATCTACTACATGTTGGAAAGTGTCTTGAGTGAAATAAGGAGTCTAAGAGTGAAAAACGCATCCTTTGACAACTCACTTTAAGAAAAAGAAAGTAGAAAAGGAAGAGGGCAGAAATGAGCAGTGGTGTTTATACAAAATGAACATATATTCCTATGCACATAACCAGTGCCAAATATTGGGCATTGCTTCTACCTTCTCAGGAAGAAACCTTAGTGGGACTGTGGGGGTATTATGCTAGTAGTACATGCTGTCATGACTGGAAAACACCAGACATCTGGTTTGTATTACGTTTTTCCCACAGTTGACTATGTACTGTTTCTCCCCCTCTGTAATTACTGCACCAGTTTTTGTGGCTCTTGGTTACAAAGATTGTTTGTGGCAAGTGTATAAGTAGCAATATGATGCAGGTGTACTGTCTTTATTCGCTGTGATTTCATTTGTTTGAGAGACAAACCAGATATGATTAAACTCTTGCTTCAAAACAATACAGACTGTATCCTCACAGTGCCAATTTTGGTGCATCCACCCTAGGCTTCAGTATATATAAATAAAATGTAATCTATTTTCATGCTATTTATTACTTAGGAATACGATCACAAGTGGAATGCAATGCCTCAGTTTTTCTCTCACTGGGATTTTTTAAGTTGCCATTTACTCAATTATGATATTGAGACCTGAGTGGGATCAATCTCTGATATTCTTTTCTCAGAAGGCTTTTGTTTCCCTCCCCTCATCTTTGGTAATAACCTCTGATTCTATTTCATAATGGGATTGAAAGGCAGTAACTATATAAAATGAGAGCAAATAATTGTATTATTCTTTAAATGAGCCCATTGAAATGGCAAGGAAGGGACATTATAAATCTTTTTTACTGGGATATATATTGAGCTTTTACAGGCCTAAGTTTGTGAAATGCTACACTGTATTACCATTTTCAGGCCCCCATGGAGGGCCACCACAGTAATAGTAATCACGATAATTATAGACACAGATAGCAACTCTCTTCTAATCAGTCAGCTGTCTCTAAGCAACCAGGTTTAACAAGGCTAACAATTGCCACCACATATATTCATGTAAGAATAAAACTCTCAGAGTTTAGTTATTACCGAACTGATGCCTTAAGCCCTCAGCCTCTAATGGATTTGTCATTTATCTGCCGTGTCTGAGATCTAAACTAACTCTTCCAATTCCTAATGGTGATCCCTTTGTGCCAAATACTTGATGGCTAATTCAAACGTAATTTTTACTAAAAGTCAGATGTGGGGCTTATTAAATTCATAACAAGTTATTCTTTCCAAACCTAAGATTTCTATTGGGAGTTGGAATGTATATAACCATATGCCATGGAACAGTCACCATATGACACAAGTCGACATGCCTTCCAGCTTTAAGCCATGGGGATCCATTCTGTAGGCCACATCTCTTCATAACTCCATCAGCAGTTGTGACTGAATTAACAGGGCAATAAAGCAAAAATTTTTAAAGGATGCTATTTTAGACAAAATCTTGGAGAAAGTTGTTAGCATACCACTGACTAAGTACCTTCTGTCCTTTAAAAATAGGGATCAGAGTAATTAACCCTAGAAACTGTAAGCATATACTTTAATGTTAGCTGACCTTGCATTTGTATAGTGCTCTATTTCTTTTTCTAGCTTTTGCACACACAGAATCTCATCTAATTTTTAATTAACCTTGTAAATTAAGCAGGGCAAGATGTTTACTCTGAATTTTCAGGTAAGAAAATGAGACACTGAAAGGTCATATGGTTTACCCAAGGCCACCACAGCACAGAGCAAGGGCAAGTACTCCTGGGGCCTGATCCTGATTCCAACCCATTTCTTTCCTGGGAATATCCATTGATTTATTTGCCATACAACTGGGGGTCAGATTTCGGGGATGTGAAGTGGAGGCTATGCTTTCTGAATTCACAAGGCAGTGTTCCTTATCTCTTCAGTGTTCACACACAATCTCACTTGGTCCCAGAAGCTCTATGTTGGATTAGAAAAGTCATGTTTTTTCCAGTACCATGCCTGTAAGAGTTCTCCCTTCTCATTACATGAGGTCCGTCTGGTATTGTATTAGGTAGTCTATGAAATCTTTCTTTGTTTAGTTAATTTAGACAGGTCTGCAGGGACCTTTCTTCTTATTACATGGCTCACTCACTGGGAAACTAACTATGTCTCTCCTGTTGTGCTGCACTGTGCTGTTCATGGTCTGCTTAAGCAACAGTAGGCCCTGGCCAGGTAGCTCACCTCCGTGCACCAAGGTTGTGGGTTCAATCCTCAGTCAGGGTACATACAAGAATCAACCAATGAATGCATAAATAAGTGGAACAGTAAATTGATGTTTCCCTCTCCATCCTTCTCTCTCTCTCTCTTGCCCTCTCCCTCTCTCTCCCCCTGTCTTTCTGTATAAAAATCAATAAAAATATTTTTTAAAAAGTAAATAATAGTAACATTTGGTCAAAAGAGAAGCACTCCCTTTAACCACTTTTTTCTCTCAATATAACTGCATGAAGGAAACCACAGTAGGTTTTATGTTGTCTTTTACTCCCCATTTTCACTGTTGAAATGTTTCTAATGGAATAGGTGCAAGAAGTCATAAATGCAGTCGTATCTCACATTTGTCTACATAATTAAAACTATTTGGACTGGATGCAGTAGAAATGTACTACAGGTCAACTTTATATTAGCAAATCTAGAACAGTTCCCAGGCCAAGTATGACTGTGAGGGAGGCACAAGTTATTTGTGGTAATTTCTTGTTTCTGGATCCTCTCTATTCTGCTGAAACAGGCTTCACCAGCAACCAGTGCCTTTGGGTCTCTCCTATCTATAATGGCTATGGGAGACGTTCAAAGGGATTTATTAGAGTCTGCTAATTTAACTAATTTTCACTGAGGTGTTAATGATATCGCAAGTGAAACAGTGTGGCTTTGATAAAGGTTTTAGAGCTTTATCTCAGGATATGAGTTATGGCGACAAAACCTGTGGCGATCTGTCATGAAGACGTAGCACGTGTTGGGGCGCCATTGGACTTCAACCCAACATACCATCATGAAGGTAGCTCCTTAATGTCCATATGATAACAATCATATTAAAATTCTATATCATTATTTTTAAAAAAAACACTCTTAAGACACGGGAGAGAAACGCATGTTTTAGCTGAGTACTGAATCAGAAAATATTCTAGAAACCATTATTTTCCTTGATGAAACTTTTTTTGACGTTTTAGACCTACTTCCTAATCTATTTTTTCTGATATGGACATTTTTGGTTTCCAAAATTTGGCAAAATTAACCCACCTTTTATTTTCCCATCTCTCCGTTATTTTTCTTTGATAGGCACCCCCAGTAATTAAAGCAAGTTTTGTTCGAAAGGAGGTAGGCATGGCGGTTAAATGCCTCAAACACATATGACCACCAAGCATATTACATGAACACACACTATGGGACCCCTCTGTCAGGTCTGCATCCTCAAGAATACTTATTATTGTAATATAGAAACAGCCTTAGCATTCCTTTCAAGTGAGAAGGTTAGTTGTTGAGTCTTGCTTTCGATTTCATTCCATTGTATCTTCTTCAGGGCAGTAAATCCAGCAATTAATCATTTTTTCAGTAACCATTTGAGGTACTTCTGTGTGGTAGGTCCTTGAGATCTAAAATATGTATACAATGTATACCTGGCTTTTAATAGCTTATAACATTTGGTACACACAGCAAGCATCCGGAATAAAAAGTGAAAGTGAATTACACATTCCATTGTCCTAGATCATGGACGAGAGGAACTTGGCACAGAAGAATATGTATGATTTCACCACAAAAAGAAAGTAAATGAGAAAACCAGGCAGATAGAACAGGATAAGGAAAAGCATGGATATGTGAAGTGCATTAAAAGTACAGTAGGTCCCAAACCTGGAATACATTAAAATTACCCAGGGAACTTTTTAAAATTTATATTTCTGGGCTCTACTGAAAAACAGTGAATAAGGAGCTTAGGGAGATGAGGTCCCCAAATTCATATTTAATAGAAATTGTACTGTTAGCTTGGCTAACTTTCAGGAACCAATGATCTAATTTGTTAGTACATTAGTTCTTTCAAAGATTATTTACTGACATTCTAATATTCATCAGACATGATTTTAGATGCTTGCACAAAGCAGATACAAAATCTACCATGTTGTTTCTATCCTAGTGGTGTGAGACAGATACTATTCTAAGTGCAATCCATGGGTTAACTAAATTCTTCTGTACTAAAACCCTATCAAGACTTCATTTCCCCTGTGAGAAAAGCTAAGGCACAAAGAGTTTAAATAATTTACCTAAGGTTACATAACTAGCAGGAGGGGGACCTGGAATTCTCAAATGCGATGTGACTCCAGAGCTCTCATGCGTGGCCAGCTACATAATTTGCAGAGCCCAGGGCAAAATGAAAATGCAGTGCCACTTGTTCAAAATACAGAAAAAAAAAACAACCCTGCTGTTAAAGGTATTAAAATATGAAGTGTTTTTCTTTCATCCATGGTCTCTCTTGCAACTTGTGATTTTTATTTGGTATGTAATGATTCTAAGGAAGACAAATTAAATTGTATATGATTACATGACTGTTCCCTCTCATCTTGATACTTCACACCTGTTTTAAATGCAGATATAAGAGCATTTAACTCATATGCAGGATCATTGAAATTACACAATTTGTATTTCATAGTTTATACATTCTTACTAGAGCAGCAGAAACACTGCATAAAGCAGCTCAAATTGTTATTTTACTTCTCAATCACCACATATATTGTACTCTTATATACCTTTGACTTACGGATGAGCAAAGAAGTAGTGAAAGAAGAAGAAACTATGGATTGCCTTGACTTTCCTTCTGTACCATTATTTTCAGGATAAGTGGTTGGCTAATACAGGGCAATAATATCAATAAGAAATAATATGATGGGATTCCTTTGTACTCATGTGTCTTAGAGTCATTGCTTTCTTTCTGTGTTTAAAAGTTCTGGTTCAAATAGAAAGTGTGGCCTCTCTTGGCTGTCAAAGCCTAGATTTACTCAGTTGCAGGCATAAATGCATGCTTACCTTTTATACTTATTGAGTCTGGTGGAACTTGCACACATCCTGGTCCCACCAGACTTCTGGGATCATGGTGCCTAATGAATGTTCTATGGAAAAGGCATGGGAATGAGTAGAGGACACAAATGTTGCTCATCCTCTCTACTCATTCTCTACATTCTACACATTCCCTATGCACAGGACTCCAACAAAACACCAGTTTAAAGATGAAAGTATGTGACATTTCAACATGGCTACAGTAGAACATTAAACTGAGCGTGGGCCCTCTGAGCCCTTCATATGGCTTCACAGGCCACACGCCCATGACATCAGCACTACCTATCCTAAAGTACCACTCTATACTGCATCCTGCGTGAGGCAGTTTTGGGTTGACACACCATCCCTGTCATTCTTGTTAAAGTTAATTCTTGTTTAAAAATGTCCCTTTGTAGTATAATGATCATGACTGAACATAATACTCTAGATCTGTTATTTTCAGAACTCTTAGCATTATTTTCTTGCTTAGATATTCACACTAAATCCACTCTAAGTTTCCTAATTTGCATAGATGCAGTGTTCCATCTCATTTTCCTCTTTTTATTATTCAGCCCCTGTACTTACCATAATAATATGTGCAGGTACTCTTCCAAGTGCTTTCGTAATGCCTCCTTCAGTCCTCACAGCAGCACTGTGAGGGATGTACTATTCGGGTAGGCAGAATAAGTCCCCCAAAGAAATCCATGCCCTAATCCACAAAACCGGTAAATATGGAAGGGTGAATTAATGTTGCAGATAAAATTAAATTGGCTAATCAGCTGATCTATAAACAGGGATATTATTATGGATCATCTGGGTAAACCCAAAATAATGACAAATATCCTCGAAAGTAGAAGAGAAGGCTGGAATGATTCAATGTGAGAAATATCAGCCCAGCATAGCTGGCTTTGAAGATGAAAAGGAGCAATGAGCCAAGAAATGTGGGCCACCTCTGGAAGCTGGAAAGACAAGGACACAATTATCCCCTAGAGTCTCCAAAAGGAATTCAGACCTGCCAACACCTAGACTTTAACCCAGTGAGGACTGCCTCAGACTTCTGAACTAGCAAAAAATGACTTGCATTGGTGGCTCTCATTACATTTCTGTTGCATATTGTTGATACGGAACATTGTTATTTATAAATAGCAGCTTAATAAATACTTCAAAATATATGATCACTTCTTGGCAAAAAATAACCTCTTCTGTGAAGTATATATAATGTAACTCTCTCAATATTGAATACACAGCTACCGCTACTAAGGAAGAACAACTATATATTGTATTTTTGGTAAAAATTAAGAACTCAGCAGTAACCTCAGACAACTTTCCGGACATTTTGCATTCCCCATCTGTCATGTTTTTAAATTATACTCCTAGAAGGTATTGCATTTATCATTCTAAAACATGAAAATATGTCTACTATCAAGGGGCCCTGTAAGTCTTGAAGATATTTATTTGCCATGTGCAATAATACATTACTGCCTTCCTAATGGATAGCTGGTAGTTTCTTACAGGGAGAAAATAGAGATATAAGTAAACCTTTTTAATGCTTGCAAAAAAAAAAAAAAATCAGCTAAGGGCTGTTAACTTTGTTATGGACCAAGCAATAAGCTAAAGTTGATAATTATTTAAGAAGCTTCTTATTATACCTGACGATGACACAAGTCTCAGGTTAAATGAAATGCAAATCTTGTCTAAGTCTGGATTTTACGTTGCATGCTTACATTTTACAGTCTTCCAGTGTCTTTGTTCCTGTATCACATGCTCTGTCATTCCTCCCAGCATTGCTCTCACCTCTGCCGGAGCCTGGAAGCGAAGAGGCAGTTTTCACTACAAAGAAGCTACCAATCCAATATTCTGTACATAATTTATGTATGCAGCAAGGGGAAATTACCAGCATAATTCCATTATGTCATTTCCACAGTTCTACTCAATTGCTCTTCCCCAAAGGCACAAGCATTTTTATTTCCAAACATTTCCTTTCCTGCCTCTGTCTTTCATTCCCTGCTTAGATATTTGGTTATGTTCTCACATCCAGGAGGACAATCTGAAAGACTTTTCAAACCGATCCCTAATCTTCAGTCTCTCGGTTCATTGTGACAATACAGGCTAGCATGAAACAAAAGAAAACATGCTGCTCTTATCTTCAATCTGTTTGTTTGTTTTTTTTATGAAGAATAGCAAAATATGCAAGCTCTAAATTGCATTCTAAAGGCAATATTTTTATCTCCTATAGCTTTGACATTAAACATTGATTTTAAAAATAAAATTGTTTTGGATCACTCACATTTTATGATTGAATTTAAATGAAACCTGATCCACTGACCCTGCCTGTTGAAATCTTCCCAACATAAACACTCTTCTTGTGGCCTTTCTAATAACCTCCCAACCAGATCATCTCTCTTCCCTCTGTCTTCCCACTGTCCTTTGAGTTTTTTTACTCTCCCTTCAGCATAGCCATTACTGTACTTAGGTAATTACTTTTATTGAGGAGATTCAATCTTTTGATGTATATAGGTTAAACTGTATCACTTTTTTCTATTGTTCATCTGAACTTTCTTGTATCAAATTTCCCTTTGCATTAATTAGTGGGTCTGTTAACTAAGTTTCTTCCAGATGTCAAACATTTTCAGTTACTGTCATTACTAGCATTGGTGCATTTTGATATTTAGGACTGAGTTCTATTTATTTAATAGTATTTTTTTTTTTGCAATTATGCTCCAAGAAGATACTGCATTTATCATTCTAAAACATGAAAAATGTTATTTATTTTATTGTATGTGACATAAAAATATGTCATTTATGTTTATTTTATAAATTTATTTAATAGAAACCTGTACTTCAAACAACAGCCACACTCATATTCTCCTTCCTACAATAGGGGCTAATACACAGACCCGGATTTTTTTGTGACGAATGGATGGAAGAGGTTTGGCTCTGAGATATTCTCTCTCCTTTTCTTCCTGGGCAGTAATATTTCCAGGAGAAGGAAGTAGGAAAGGTAGCAGAAGTGTACTTCTCACCCATGGACCCCTTGCTGAATGAGGGGTGTTCCTGTCCTAACTCTGCATCCTGGCAAATTTAATCTCATCCTGCTGATGTGGAGGTCTGTCCAGGGGTAACCTGCTGGAAAGGTGCCCTGTGCAGTGGCACAAGGCACTGTGCTCAGGAAGGGCCTTCTGCTTGACTTACAGTTCTGCTACCATCTTGAAAATCTCAATTTTTGAGCAAAGTGCCCCACATTTTCATTCTGCCCCAGGTCCTGTGTAGGTAGCAATCTTGCTTTTCTCTTAATGCTGTTCAACTCCATTGGGCATCATGTTTTATCAAGGATCTTCCTCAAAAGGGAATAGGCAAGGATCCTCCTCTCTCTTTATTATACCAGTCATAATACCCTATTACCCCCTCGGAGTTCGGCATGCCATCTCTCAGCCTGGGCAACCATGAGACTACCACCCTGAGGAAGTCTTCTTCTTCGTATTGGCCATTGGAACTGAACAGATAACCTTCTGCAGCTTCTAAGGATAGCTAAGTACTAAGATAAGTGGGGGTTGCCTCCTTCCTCTTTCTAGACATAATATGATGTAATTCCTTAATTTTAATAAGAAATAAGAAACTTAACACAGATAAGAGTTTAGGAACTAAAAGTTTTTTTATTATTATTATGGCTATTTCAGTCAATTATTTTAATTCTTTGCTAGTTATATGTCAAAAATCACACCAACCAAATGAAAAATTGTTTAGGTTCTTCTTTCATTTAGTTGAAAGTGAAGAATTAGAAACAATCTAACTTGGAAATGTATGGATTAGCCTTTCATGAGAGTCATTCACCCTTTTTAAATTTCTTTTTGAATATTTCATTTTTCCCTTTGTTTAGTATTTCAGAGACATTGGTATCAAAAGCTAATATATCATAGTAAAATGCAAGATAGGTGAAATACAGGTTTTTCTTCTGTAAATTTGGGAAAGGTAATTGTGAAAAGGATGAAAGACTAGGATAATAGTAATCTAGGAAAAATACAGTCGGTGTACCGCTGAATTAAATCATGTCCTGCCATATAAAACAAAAATGTAGGTCTATAAAATGGTAAAATACTTCTGAAGATCCATAACCAGTTGTTTCTTCCAAAATGAAATTAATATTTAGTGAGTTCCTTATACCTCAAGAGATGACAATTTTGACATGAACAAGATACATTCCTGGAAATTGGAGTCTTATCATAGCTGTTAATTGTTTAACCAGAACTTTCTATTTTACTATGATGTTCAAGGGGGAATATATGGTCCCTGGTTGTCTGAAATAATGGATAATGAAAAATGGAGAGATAGAATGGATACAGAGGACAATTAGAGTAATTAAGTCATAACACCTTAAGAAACAAATGTGAGCATCCTACTTATTCTCAGTTTACAATGGACAGAACCCTACTCAGACCCAGGAAAGTAAATGGTTTTCCCAAATTCCCTCAGTAAAAAGGCCACCACTGGTTTCACCTACCCAGCATTCATTTCTCTTGGTAATGACACACTAAACTTTGCTTTGAAGAATTAGTCCTCACTCACTGATGATAATCTTGTGGTCACTGCCAATCAGTGAAAACTGCCTTCTTCAGCCAAGTATAGGTTTGCATCCCAAGACATGACGAGCAACCTCACCCTGTAATTGGAAATGGTTGGAGGTGACTCCTCCCAACAGTGTCTGAAGGAAACTATTCTTCTTGATATGTAAGTGTGATAGAGTAAGAATGACTGTAAATTATTTACAGACCCTCCAAAAAAAGTGGGTATTTCTCCATCTTTGAACCTGAGCTGTCTTGTTTTGACAAACAGGATAAAGTAGCTGAAGTGAATCATCAACATACAAACCTCATAGTCATCACAGAACTCTGAGGTTTTCACTCTCCCTGTTTTAAAATGCTATTGCCCTGTGAAGAAACATAAGCTATTCTCCTCAAGGATAAGAAACTACATGGAAAGATGCCCAGCTGACAGCCACCACCAACACAAGACATGTGATTGAAGCCATCTTTTACTCAACATACAAACCAGCCGATTGCAGCCACATGGTGATCTCAGACAAGTAAAAAAAACAAAACAAAACAAAACAAAAGTGAATGATTCTAATGAATAGCTAACACATCTATTTCCAACTTGAGTTGTTTCCAATTCTCACTTTCAACTAATGAAAGAAGAATCTAATAATGTTGTCATCTGATAGATTATTAAATATCTGTGGCTGATAGACTATTAGTATGACGTTTGACATGTAACTTTTGAGGAATTTAAATAATTTGAACACAGCCCAAAAAACTAGCACGTAGAATCCTGAACAAATAAAATGGTTGTTGTTTTAAGCCTCTAAGTTTTGGTATCACTTCTGATGTGTCCAAAATGTTCTTCATTTATTCTTTTTATTCTGTAATGTGCTTTCCTTTTGCAATAAGCTTTTTTGGTCAGGCAGCCAGAGTCAGATTTTCTTGCTTATAATAAAATAACCCTCAAGGTACACCAAATTAAGAGGATTTATCACCTATATTTCTCAGCTGACAACACAGTATATTCTGTCGATTTCCAAAAAATTTACAACTTTTGCAGAAATCAAATGCATGTAACTAGAAGTGCTTTGTGGACTTATGATCTCTTCTTATAGGTGAGAACCTATAGGTGGAATTTAACAAAACAAACAAGTGAGCAAAATAGAACCAGCAACATGGAAATAAAGAACAAACTGACAGTGACCAGAGGGGAGGGAGGAGGGGGATAATGGGTGAACAAAGGGGAAAGTTCAAGTCAAGAAACATATGTATAAAGGATCCATGGACAAGGACAATGGGGGGGGAGAGGATTGAAGTTGGGGGCTGGGCAGGGCAGGGGAGAGCAATAGGGAAAAAATGGGGACAACTGTAACTGAACAACGATAAAAAATTGTTTTAATTGGAAGTGGAGCAAATTAACATAGCTCCAGAGATATATCTATACTGCATCAGTCTGGTTAATGTGATCACTTCAGTGATCCCCTGGAGATGGAACCCCATGATTTCAGGGGAAGCCCCATATGAAACAAATACATAAGAAAATTTGATGTCTAAGAAATGTTGGTAAGTTAGAAATAATATACTCCTAAGATATCTATAATATAACTCTTAGATGATTTCTTTGCATTCACTCTTTACAGCTTCAGGAAGACTCAGGTTAAGCAACAAAGCATCTTGTTACCTGAAAGTGAGATGACATTAGACTATACACTTTTAAAGGGAGAATAGAGTTTAATCAGTAATGACCCTACAGGATAAGTTTCATGTTATCACAGAGCATTTCTCTTTCATGGACACACAAAGTGTATGTACTGAATAAATGAATTGATAAATTAATTATTTACCTAATCCCAAATACCTGGCATACCACTTAACATAGATGGAGAATCTCAATATTTTATTTATGTTTAAAATAATGAGAGAAGAAATGAACAGGAAATGAAGGAAAATTATATGGTTGGGATGGGAAGCAATGTAGCATACACGTAGGAAAATTTTTCCTCTAGGAAGTTCGAAGAGATCACGTCAGTCATGGCGGGAAGGATTATTTGGCTTGTTTTGGCATGTGTAGAATTCTAACATGATACTCCTTAAATTTGTGAAAATGGCCTTTGTAAACATGATTAAATAAATTACAGGAAGAAATTCAGGGAAAAAAAATCTCTGAATACTGAAGATTAAAACTCCTGGTTATCTAGGGTAACCAATTGTAATTGTACCTACTTTTCACCTGAAAAACTACCACTAAGTTTGTACTACAATGTTTCTGATTTTTTGCTATAGCTGTTAGAGGAGCTAAATGATAGGGAAAAAAACAAATGAACATCTTTTGTGCTTACATTTAACATGTAAGTGAAGAGAGGGGATGGATTAGATGATTTAAATAATCAGAGATGCAGTACTTTAAGATAGAGCTACTTACCTAAAGGGAATATGGGACCTTAGGAGCAGCCAAGAGAATTGTGTAAGCCAAGCTCCTAAGATAATATGAAACTTCTTTCTTACTATTTTACAAGGTTCCAGCTACTCACTCTTTAAAATAGTTTGCCAAATGCAAACATTGGTAAGCTCCATAATGCAAATATTGATTCTACATATTTTTAGTTCTCATTCTCTGTATGTTTTGTTCCTTAAATTTCATAAACTACATTACACCCATTCTTTTCCTTAGTAAAATGCTGCAATGTGTATGTGTCCTTCTTACTAATAGGATTTTACTTAAGGTTCACTTGACCTGAACTTCCACTGTGTGCTGTTTTTCTAAGATCCTTTTCTAAGTCCCTTAGACATTTTTTCTAAGACATTGTCTTTTTTCCAAACATAAACTTCCTGTCTAGCCTCTGGGTTAAAATGCACACCTTCATGTCCTAAAAAAACCTCTGCAAAATGCAATCTAACACATAATTGATATCCAAAGAGAATCTCACTGGGTCTGACACCACTGTTAACCACATTGTCATTTCAGTTTTTCAACCGATTATTGCTTCCGTGCTTTGGATTTTCACCCAGTCTTTCCTCCTCCAGGATATGGTTCAACAGGAATATAAAATAAAATGAATGAGACCATTGAATTCCCACCAAAAAGGAAAGAAATTTAAAAATCAGGAGTGTATAGTTAAAATATTAAGATGATTTAAATATAATATTTTCTATCTCTGAACCTAGACATTTATATATTTTTAAATTCTTAAATATTTCAAATGTTTAGTTATGGTGCATAAAAATAAATATCTTTGAATAGAACCATGTGTTTTATCACATCTTAACATTTTGTTAAATTTGCTTCTGATTTTTAAGTTACAAAATATTACGTGTGTAATTCAAGCTCTTGGATAACAACAACAATTTAAAAAACCCACAAGTAATTCCAATGTTGATTGGAAACTTCTTGAATTTATAAATTAACTTTGGAAACTTGATATCTTTACAATATTGTCTTCTTATCCATGAACTTGATTTATCTCATGTTCCATTTCTATCTTCCTTAATGCCCTGGAAAAGAGCATTGTAATTTTCTGCATAAGGAGTTTCATACTTATTACTAGGTTTGCTCTTGGTGAGCTAGATCTGTTATTGCGATGGTGGCTTTTGTTGTGCTGTCATATATGTACATACTAACTATCTTATTAATTATCTTGGATCACTCATAGACTGCCATGTTATCTGCAAAAAAAGACAATTTTACCTTTTTATTTTTAATTCATGTAGCCCTACTCCTTTGTTTTTCAGGTTTTATTTTTATTTATTTTTAGAGAGAGGGGAAGGGGGGGAAAGAGAGGGAGGGAAACATCTATGTGCAAGAGAAACATCAATCAGTTACCTCTCACATGCCCCCAATTTATTTTGTTGTATTTTGCTACCTGAGACTTCCAGAACAATGCTGATCAGAAGTAGTACTGGAGAGTATGCTTGTCTTTTTTCTCAATTTAATGAGAAGGTTTCTAATATTGCTCCATGAGTTTTATGTGGTACCTAATATTTTAAAAAATAGATACTCTTTATCAAATTATGGAAGATTCCTTCTTTCCTAATGTTCTAAGTATTATTCTATTTTGAAACATATGCTGTATCTATGCATTTTTCTATGTATGTTTTGCTCCATTCTGTCATTAAATTTTTATTAAGTGAGTCATGATGCTAGCTCAGTAGTGATGTTATCTATGAAGACACCAATCCCAGAACTATAATTACTACTAGGTATATAACAAGTCTAATACTACTTCTTCACTTGCTACCACAATGAGAATGCTGCTCAATGACCTAAGTAAAGTACCTGATATTCTGAAGACTTAAATAAATATGTTCTTTATCATTACTAATGTAGTGTAGTTACTTTCAGAATTATCAGTGCAGTTTTCCAGTATATTTTGCTTCCAAGAATGTTTCT
This sequence comes from Mormoops blainvillei, assembly GCA_004026545.1. Classification (NCBI taxonomy): domain Eukaryota; kingdom Metazoa; phylum Chordata; class Mammalia; order Chiroptera; family Mormoopidae; genus Mormoops; species Mormoops blainvillei. The sequence goes on from PVJD01003128.1 coordinate 118,421, forward strand.
TTGTTTATATAGGAGCTTCTGTGAATAAGCAAACATAAATTTTTCCAGCTTAGAATTCATGTTCAAGTTAGAAGGTATTGGAGTAATAACGACTTAAAATTAATTCACAAAGCCAAACTTTAATGCATCTCAATTACAAAAGGAATTAGAATTTGCAAGTTAGCATTATTTAATAACTATAATTTATTATGTAAGTAACTTAAAGAGTATAATTATTGGCAAAATGAAAAAAAAAACTGGTGAAAACTATACACTAATAGACTGTATCATTTTGGAATTATCCTTATGTTCTCATAAACAATAGTGCCAGTAGGACTCTTATCTTAGTCAACTTAAGATGTTAATTAATAATTTTAATAAAGGGGTAATTTGATTCCCTGGCTTAATAAAGGAATTCAGTATTTCAGGTTAATATCAATCTGTCATATTTCTTTTAGGAGACTCTCTGAAGACTGCAAAAGGAGCTCACTTGAGCAAACTTAGTATGTGTGAATAAACTTAGCATGTGAATACCCTACAGAGCCATCATGTAAGAAGAGGTAATTTCCCTTTACCCTTTTCCACTATTCTTTTTATTATAGCTTTATAGAATGCTATAATATTCCTAAAGACAGAGAGGGATGCTCTGAATAGCTTGAATTACTGAGCACATAAAGATTTAAAGGTTAGCCTTGAGGGACATTATTATACTTCAGGTCAATAATACCTACTAACCTTTTCCCATATCTATTGAGAATAAATAGAAGTTCTATAATACTGAATTTTGCTTGAACTAAAAGTTTCAGGAAAGCCTGCTTTGAGCTTAGGAGCTTGGGAGAGAGCTCCCAGGAGAATTTTATATAAGGAGAAAAGAACATATGGAAAGCCAGCGGTTTTCGCACTGCGTCTCTGTCTTTAATTTAGAAAGAAGGTGCTGAGATGGCTCTTTGCTCCCAGTGAAACTTTTCGGGATAAATCAGCTACTAGACTAGTTCCTGTCGTCTTTTAAAGTGGTCCATTTTGGAACAGGCAGTTGATAAAATTGCTCATTTTATGAGCTTTTTTTGAAAAATAGGTTTAATAAAAAGGAATGTTATTATAGTTCTGATGAGCTACTCTCTTCTATATTCCAAGAAACTAGCAAACAAGCCATGTCCTCCTGTCTAACAACAATGTGACTTACTGTATTAATTGTGAGACCTTGTCAGGCCCTAGATTTACTGAGTTACACCCAATGGAGGACATTGATGTTGTCCAAAAGGTGGCAGCACTGAGCAGGGGGAGAGTTAGAGACCCATCCTCTCCTTTCCGCTGCTAGTTCTGGGCAATTTGAGCCTCAAATTTCCCTTTGGTAAAGTATGATTGCTGGATAAGAGTTTTGGAGGCACTTGTAGTTTTAAATTATAAGTACGCGTCCACACAAATTCAACACATATTGAGGGTTTATTATTCTTACATGTACTCCTGCCGGTAATACAGCAGCTCCATGTGCAACGAAAGTGGGTGTTACATAGGGGCAGCAAACTATACAACCCGTGAGACCAGTCTGGCCTGTGGTTTGTTTTTGTGCTGCTTGTGAGCAAAGAATTTTTTAAAATATTTTTAAAGATTTGTTTTAAAATATATACATATACATATATTTATAAAATGAAAAAGAATAAGTGACAGACCTTATATGGCTCAAAAAGTGCTAAAATATTTACTATCTTGACACTTACAAAAAAAGTTTGGTGACTCTTGGTAGGTATAAAAATTTTCTAATTTATCCATTTATGCTTATTGTTACCTGGCCAATTTATAATATTTAGGTTTTTTTTAAAAAATGGATTTTCTGTCTTGAGGCTTTTCTGTTTTATTTCCCATTTTGTGTCCTTTGGTGAACAAAGCATGGAGTAGCCTATGTATGTTTATTTCCTTTGTACTTTTCATTTTTTTGTCTCCATTAAGAAATATTTTTTGGCTTGTGGTAATAGACTCTCCTATGCTGTCTTCCAAAATTTTGTACTTTTGCTTTTTACATTTAAGTCTCGAATCCACCTGCAAATGACATTGGTTTGAGGATAAAGTAAGTCTTGGGATTTAGTTCTTTTCTCTCTATGGCTAACCAATCACTTATACCTTTTATTGATCTATAAGTGCATCGCTCTCATAAATCAAGTTCCTGTGTTCACATGGGTTAGTTTCTGTTCAATTACTCTGTGTATCCTATACCAATACCAAAGTTTTTTTAAGTATTAATATTATTGCTCAACTGGAGTATAAATTAGTACAGTCATGTTGCAAAAATATTTGGTATTATCTCATAAAGCCAAAAATGTGCCTATCATAAAATCCAGCAATTCCATGCAAGAAACACATCTTGGGAAAACTTCTGTGTGTATGTGTTTGTGTGTACACATCTATACATCAGTATGCATACAGATATAAATAGAGACATAAACAAAAAATGTTTCTAGAAGTATTATTTGTTATGGCAAGGAACTGAAAACAATAAAAAGTCTTACAACGGGAAAACAAATAATTTTAAAATTGTCACATGGTATATACAATATAATGAAAGTGAACCATCTACAGTTTCTTGCATCTTATAAAAATTATTTTTGGTAAAATTAAAGAATGCATATGCTTCCCATTTATATGAAGTATAAAACCAGGCAAAATCAAATGATGCATTCATAGGTGTTTTAAATAAAAATAAAACCAAAGAAATAAAATAAAAATAAAACCAAGCAAAAAATGTAGGATTATGGCTACTTCTAGAGATGAGAAGGGCTATGTGTTCATTGAGAAAACACAGGAACTCCAAGAAATGGCTAACATTCTATCAATTATTTCCCTTAAAATGGACTGTAAATAAATAAATCAACAATAAATTCATTATAGGAGGACAGTAGAAACTCAGACTAAAATGTATAATTCGTGAAGCTAAATGTGGTTTCTCAAGCTTTTTTTGAGAAGTCTTGATGGTTAAGCTTTTGTGCTTCTAAGGACAATATTATAGGATACTATCTATGAGCAAAAGAGGGAAAAAGAGAGGAGAATGGACCTATTTTCTTTAGATGTCAACTGTGTGTCAGGTAATCTGCCAAATCTTTCCTATGAGATACCTAGCTTATCCCTCCCAACTCTGTGAGTTAAGTGGTATTACCACACCTTTATTCTTACGAGAAAAGGCTCAGGCTAAACTATTGCCTAGTATGCTTAAAGTGGGGAGTGGTAGGGCCAAGGGTCAACTAAAAATCGCACTTTTTATCGTATGTTGCACCGTGACTTTATTTTGAACCATGTAGATGATCTGTAGTGTCAGGACAGTAGCCAGAAGCCACTGGTGGTTTTTGAACACTTGAAATGGGCTAGACCAATAGAGTGGTCCTACAAAGCACAAAGACTTAGTAAGAAAAAGAAATGTAAAATATCTCATGAATATTTGGTATTGATTGGATGCTTGAAATGAAAATTTAAGGATATATTAGATTAAGTAAAAAATATGAAAATTAATTTCTCTGATTTCCCTTTACTTTTTAAAATACGGTTACTGGAAAATTTTAAATTACTTACGTAGCTTGTATCATATTGCTTTCAGACAGTGCTGATATAGACGTTTCCAGGGGGAGCCAGGAAAATTCAGTTTCAGGAACCGTTTCTGTTCCTTATGAGCTGAAACATCTTAAGCAAAATCTTGGTTTAACTGAGCATGAGCAATGTGTTTTTCTCTAACAAATGTGGATAATAATACATGTCCTGCAGGGGTGACGTTATGACTAAAAGCCAAATAAATAAGGCACTCTCCAAGTGTCTGGACCTGATAAGCACTTGGGAAAGGGCTACAGTAGTCTGTATTATTTTAGTGAATTTTATAGAATCTCAAAATCTTTAATAGTTTAATATTCTGCATGAAACTTTAAGTACTATATTTTCAAGCCTATTGGACTTCAAAATCTACAGTTTTTTCTACTTCTCATACTGTTTCCATATTAAAATGATGGATAGTACCATCAGCATCATGAGAACTCAAGCCGAAGGGAAACGATGAAGATATTAACATTTCAAATGAGCAAATGATTATGCAATGTGGGCCCTCAGAAATGAAAGACGACAATAAAGCGAACCTTGAGTGTGTTGTGAAATGCATATTTATCATTGGCGATAATCCTTTCATCACTATTTACTATAGATAACCTATCAACAGAAAATCACTATTTAACATTTTCCCAGGTCTTCTTTTTTACTTAATTTATATGCAAAATCATTTAAAGGGTGCTTCTTATCTGTTACTAATGAAATATACAGCTATATGTTACATAGCAATTAAGTCCACTTAGGCAGGCCTACGTAAAAATCTTGCTTGAAAGAGCCTACTGGAGTTATCACCGTTCTTGTAGTTGTCCGTAGGATCAAGATTTGTTGTATATATTTAAGCCTTTTTTACGACATAAATACACCATTACAGTAAAGAAGTTATGAAATTGATATCATGGGTTCTGATATTAACCTATAATTTCCTCTTCTCAAAAAGTTCATAATAATATTAAACCAGTGTAGCTGAGAAAAAAATTCTGATCTGTTCTGGGCTGTCTTTTGCAGTCTCATGTTACTCTCTTTCTGTAGAGAATTCTAAGCATTCTTACCATTACTGCAGGCAATCTATCTGTACGTTTAAGCAACAATTATTAAAGACAAGCCCTCATTAGTTGAGGCTGCTATGGACGCTTTTGTCTCACACTAATAAACGCCGCTGAATGCTATTTACCTTTTCCAAAAAGAACCGTGCGGTTCTCCGGCATGCTTTCTCTGATCTAAGCACTCTTTATCTGTATCCTTCCCAATGAAAGGCCAGCTTGTGGAGTGGCTGTGATCATCAGAGAGACCTTTTAACAACTTTTGGCATGGAAAGTCACTTCTGAATTCAAATCTGAGCTAAAAAGGAGAAGCTGTTGCAGAAATGATTATTCTGACAATTCCGTGCTACGCCATGAAGCAGATCCTTGGGAAGCGCTAAGGGACATTAACGTCATCTAATTACTCTCTGCCCAGCACTGGACTTTACATTTGCAAACAGTTATTTTCCTAAAGATAAGAATGATTTTTTTTGCATCCAAAATCTTCTCTGCCTCCCTCATTATCTCCAGGGGTAGTTTGAGAGGGGTATCCTCTACAGCTTGAGCAATACTCTCTACAGAAGAACAAAGTATAGAAGTCTTGAAGGAACTAGTACCAGATCTAACGCTTTGCCTGTTAAACCAGGGCTTTTTTTCCTTACCGAAAGTGATAGAAAAAATATATATTGGCTTAAGGAATGTTAACCTCTAAAAAACCCTCCTGACAGCAGACACCTCAACTCTGGCTGTGTGTTCTGTCCTGCCTCAATGGAAAGCAGGGATGATTCTGATTTGGCGTGAATTCCCAAGACTAACACCGCGGCATGCTCGCCTCCTGCCTGTGGAAACAAGGTTCCGTTGCTGAGCGCCAAGGGCTTAACAATAGTTAATCTCTTAAAAGAAGCAGGTGGCCGTTGCCACTATGTCTAAGTTCCCCTCGAGCCTCTGCCAATTGCTTGCCTGTCAGATTTGGCAGAAGCCCAGAGTTTGACTGACTTCATTTCTACTGCTTCATAATTTTTTTTTTTGTAGTTTAAATGCATTTTATTTTTAGACAACCGACACAATGTGTTTTTTTTTTCTTAAAAACAATGACTCCACTCCACATAAATCAAGGTCAAAATAAATGAAGAGCTCAAGAGAACATCAGTCCCATTTGTCCTAGTACTGATGTGTCTGGATGAAAAGCAGCAGCCAGTAATGATGACAGGTGATAGACCCAAATTGCCAGATTGTTAACATTTTTCCATTTCTAAACCATCTTTAAATGAAATCATACATGGGGTCGCACCATCCTCCTGGCAGCCCAGCAGAGTGACGATGCCATCTGGATGTATGTTTTCACCGATAAAGACCTGGTAGTTTTTGAAATTAGCAAAGATGGGCTTGATTTGTTCTGCAGTCCAATTCATAACTGGCTTTCTTTCTAGCCTCTGTCCTTCAAGTTTCCCTTTGACTGATTTCGTGTAATCTTTTATGTACTTCTTCTAGGCTTCTTTTGTGAAGCTGGTTTCCTGCAAATGATGGGTCATGACAATGACCTTTGCCCTGGTGGCCTTCAGCAGAGGCATTTCCACCAACAAGTGAGTCATCAGTGTTACTCCCTCTCCTACTGACTTTCCCCTCTATCTCCAGGCATAGCCCATCCACGATGTCCTGGATCTTGTAGATATTAAACATCTCTCCATGGCTGATGAGATCCTGGTAGAAAGTCACCATGGCAGCTAGAATGAGATGACAGCAGAGCTGCCTTCACAGGAGACAGGAGCTCTGCAGTGCAACGAGAGCGTGCTGGGGGCGGGACGGGGCTGTTGCAGAGGGCAGGGCAGGAGGAAAAGCTTCATGATTCCTTTTAGTGTCATTCCTTTTACATGTTGTTTTTCATTACCAGTGTCCAAAAAAAAAAAATTCTTGAATGTAAATTCAAATTTGAAAAACATGTCATTTTTCTTAATAGATCAACCCTACCTCCTCACATCAGTGCCTGTATCCTGTCTGTAGCTCTCATGTGCAATTGAAAAACTAGCACAGGGTACAAGCCAACCTCACCCCTGAATCTACATTTATCCATTTTCTGATGTATTTTTATCTACGTATAAAGATGAAAAACCATACTGACCATGCCATACAAAATGCACAGATTTTGTTTTTCATTTCAGAAGCTATTATGATGAGAAAGCACAATATATTCAATTACAAATTTTAAGGAATTTTCTTTTTGTGCAATTAAAAACACATATATTTTCCAAAAATAGGTGATATGAACTTGCTTCATCCAACATTCCATGACTATCATAGAAAGTGATAAAAATGGCATTTATCCTCCTATCTGATTTAGCCCTTGCTTATAAACTTTACCTGAATACCTATAATCATAATCTATAGCTTTTTATTCCAGAGCTTATGAACAGGCAACACAATATGGATTATAATTTTCCATAAGAAAAACGAATTGTAGGAGACATGCTATTTAATATCAGAAACCTCTGTAAATAGCGAAACACCTGTAGAAATTACTGTTTTGCAGGTAAGTAGATATTGAATAGATCATTTCATAAACATATATTTATCCCATTAATATCTAGAAAGGTTTTGAAATAGAAAAATCAACTAAAAAGGAAGAGATTTTTCTAGTGAATGGGAATTGTACTGTTGGTCGTTCTGGATCCATTTTAGAAAACAACATCTTGAGAGAGGGTAATATTAAATGATTGTGTGTATAGTTTTGTTTTCATTATAATCTATACATAAATTTGAAGTATCCATTCTTCTCCTCCCCAGTGTCACCTTCCTTCCACTCTAGATTTCCTCATCTCTAGTCTCCCTAAGAGTACATTCATGGGTTTTATGTTTTTTATTCCAGCCTATTTTTTAAAAACTTCACTGTATATATATTTATATACCTTCAAATCCATACTCACACTTTATTATGCTATATAAACTACATAAAGCACAATATATGTAGTATGAGTATGAATCTGAATGTATATAAATGATATGATCAATGGAATCATTCTTTGAACTCAAATGTTTTTGAGTGTTCACACCTAGAGTTAACTCATGCCTCCCTCTTCAAGGCCTCACAAATACCATTATATCAAAGTTATGTAGGCACAGTGCCTGGGACCACGGTGTAGAAACAGGGCAGAGTGGAAAGAGGAAGGTGACCTTAGCAACCCATTACAAGTTCCCAAGCTTCAGATCTGGAAATCAAGATGCACACGGTTGCATGTCCTCCTGGCAATAATAGATGACAGCCCTTGACACTGTAGATGGACCAATACTTTCTGGTTCATCAAGCACGTTGAAGTTATTATTTCATTTATCATTCTAGGTGCTTGATTAATGAGGGAAATGAGTCTCAGAAAAGCCTGAGTTGTCCAAAATCAGACACTAAGATATAATTTAATTGAAACAAAAACCCAGGACTTTGAACCCTAAACTCAGCCTTTATAGAAGCCCTCCCATTTTCCCACTTCTAGAACTTACTTCTAGATGATGACACTTGCATATATATTTAATAAAGGCCTCTTGAGTATCCATTCTTCTAGGGGGAGTATTTTCTAAAATATGAAGTTTGTAGAGCTTTAGTGATACACAGTTGTATATATTGTCTTCTGCCTTGCATTTTGGATTGTTCTCAGCAGTGTGGAGACTGTGGATATATAGTTAAAGCTTAGAATTGTAAATGCATTTAATAAAGTTGATGATTGAAAAGATTTCAGCTAGTAAAGAATTATAGTCAACTTAATAAAGGTGATCTAGGAGAAAAAAATGTCATTTTCCCTTTTCCTTGTCATGAAAAGTGATTGAATGATGCAATCTGATCAGAAGACTTGTCTGGGCATCCACTCAACAAGTACTTGTTGAGCACTCACTACGTGCCATTCAAGGTTAAGTATTTCACATAAACTGTATCACAGTCACTTCAATAACAGTTCTGTAATATAACTCTATTATAAGATAATGAAACTGGAGGCAAGGAGATCAAGTAATTTAATCAAAGTTACACATCTATTAAGGAGTAGAACTATCCTCAAAGCTTATTTTTAACTAACTATGCTATACCGTACAAATGTTTTGTTATATTTTATCTATTATTTTCGGACCCATAGATTTGAAAAACGATGGTTCTCTAGAGAATAAAAAAGAAGTGTTCAAAACTCTACACTTCTAGATCATAAAATTATAAATGATCATATTCATTGCTAATGATAAATAGTTTTTAAAAACAATGCTAAAGATATTCACATGCTTTCGAATGAAAGGAATTTCTGTGCACAATGTGTTTGTCAACTGATTTATTGCATCATTTTATATTTGTCAGAAAGTCAAAGCAATTGTCATTTCATAAGAGAAATATAACAGTCCCGACATTGGAATGTGGTATAACTATTACTTTGTGCCTATTTCCAGGCAATCAATCCAACTTATATATGATTAAATGGAAGCATGTTGTAAAACTTTGTAGATTTACCTTCCAAAATGTTATTTATTTGACTACTTTGTTCATTTGAAATGTTTTACATATGCAGCTTATAATTCTCACATTGAAAAAAAAAAGCCACTGGTTACTGTAAAAGGTCACCTTTCTAATTGGTGTAATAAAGCCCGGCTGGTGAGCCGGTGTCCAGAATAACTCGGGGCTAGCACAGCAGTGGCAGAGTGAATAATGTATTTGGTAAGAGGAAAGTGATTTTAGCATGTGTCCTTTATTCACCATATTTGCGACTGCCAGTCACCAATACTGAATTTTATTTAAGGTAAAGCATCCTTAAATGTTGAAGTGATTTATACTGAAACCTGTGTCCTCATGCTAAACAGAAAAGGGTAGACTTATCATGATGAATATAGAAAGAGGAGTAATTGATTCTTTGGTCTGAATTTTCCTCTTGGCTAATAGATTTCCCCTTTAGCAACAACAAGGCAAAATAATAAGGAAGCATACAAGATAACTTAAGTACAGCTTGCTTTGGCACTGCCAGTCACTAAAAGCTTATCTAGCATTTCCAGCACTCTTCATGAATGCTCCTTCTGCTCTGTGTTTAGAATAATAAAATCTTGTAGCTCCATAAATGTTAACTTCATCTTGTAGAAGGAAATAAATATCAGTTTTCCATAGTGCATAATTCTCTTTTTTGTTTCTTGACATTTAAGGAAATTGCTGCAAGGATATCAATTCTGAAACAGATATGCTGCTTACTTTTAAATTGCAATAATGCTTAACAATTATAAATATAATTCAGTATCCATAGCAAATACCATCTAGGACTTTTACAGCCATAATGTGTTTTTAAAATGCCTCAAGGAAACCTGATTTTATCAACCTTGATAATATTGCCAAAGTGTTTGGACACTATCAAAAATGCTTTAAGATGACATTACAGTCTACAGAGGCAAAAGTTTGATTTTTTGTTGTTGTTTTTAAAGCTTTTTTATTACTCCAATGCTATAGACAAATTGAGTATGTGTATAAAAACATTGAAAGTCTAAGAAAACTTCAAACAAATATAAACTCAAATGAAGCTATCCGGGCAGTCCTTCCGACAAAATTTCTTTCATTCATTGTGTAGCGGCTATTCTGTGTTTGTGGTAATTTATACAGAGCTACATGCTACATCAGATCACAGGTAAAGAAGTTGAAAAGAAGTCTGGCTCATTTTATTATTGGTATAAAAACTGGGCATTAAAGCATTAATTTCAAAATTATTTTATTCTTTTGAATATCTCAGTTGCAATTGTATTTTTATTCCTCTTTTTCTTAATCAAAATTATAAAGTATGCTTCATTTACTAAACAAGCATTATCTCTATTCCAGTTCATCTTCCATACCAGCGATATTTTTAACCCAAAGAATACCAACACAAAAAATACTAGATGGGTTACTTTCCAAAATATCCATACTAATGGAGTGTGCCACATGATATAGATACAAAGGGGAGAAAGAGAAAGATAAATTTTTAATAAATATTAATTTTGCTTTCATCTATGTAGTAACATTTTCATGATTTTTTTACAGTCACTTTTGAACTTTTTAATTATTTTTATACTTCTTGTATTTTTATAATTAGATGTAATTTTAAAAATATAATCCCTCTTAAAATTTTATTTTAATATCTTCCCAATACATCAAGACTCTATGGTGATATACATGTGTAACTCTGTTGCAACAATAGTAGCGGGAAATTTCAAAAAATAATTTTCTCTATGAAAGAGCTCTTGTAACTTCTTACCTTTTAATTAAATACAAATAGAAAGTACTTTTAAGTATCAAGAATTGTGGCATATCCTTAGGTGAATGAAAAACAGAGTGTACTATTCCAGATGAAACTGAAGTATATTCTAGTTAGTCCAGTCATTTACAACCATAATATTTTATGAAAATGTATGTAACACTTCGTGTTAAGTTATAACATCTTACATCAACAATGCATATCTATGTATCTATGTAACACTGGAAATCCATCTGTAAGATATTCAAGAATACTATAAAAAGTATACAGATCCATGTTCTATACTTCTTGGCAGGCAAGGCAAGCTCGGGCAAGGAGAAGGAGAAGGCAGTTGATCTTTGCTCAACACACTCTCTCTTTTGTCTTGACTCCCTCACACTGATTCCCGTGTATATTCATTGACTTTTCCATTGAATGGTTAAAACATTCATTTGTATATATAACATATTACCCCCAAGTATGCATTTATAATGTGATCACAGAAGATTGTGTTGTGATAAGTTATAAAACAATTAATATGATTCTTGGTGTTTTTATAAATATTTTTAAAATACTTATAAATGTTAGGTTATAAAATGATGATTAAAATTTGTTTATTACTTGTAAAAATTACATAATATTCTGGTGAATTTCCTAAGAAAAAATCAATGGCAGAGAACTCACTGATACAGGCCGTGGACTACATATTATAGAATGGACCTTCTATGAAGGGGAGAAGGGCCATATCTCCCCTTCATTTCCATGAGCTAAGTTTCTTAAGTTGCCTACCCCTTGCTTCCACCTACATAATGTCCAAGGAAAGGTCATTTACTTTCCAAAAGTGTGATACATATATTTACCTCTATGCAACATTTCTCTAAAATCATATTTCTGGTCCATTTACTTTCTCAAAAGTTTTAAAAAATACACTTTATTTTACCTAAAAATGTCACATTTTAAAATTTCATGCTTTTAACAGTAGTAGAAATGGTAAAAAAGTTAGAAATTATAGGGCAAATCTAACTTTAGTTCTGAAACTTCCATTCTCATAATTATTCAATTTCCAAATCCGTATTATGAGTAAAATCATATTGTACTTTTCATGAATATAATCATTTATGTAAATTAGAAGAATTTAAATCAACACATGGCATATCTAAGTAAATGAAATGTTCTAAAATATACCATAACAATAATCATGGTATTTTCATAAAACAATAATGAAATGGGGAAGAGAATGAGTATAAAGAAAGAAAAGAATGCCCTGACCAGTGTAGCTCAGTTGGTTGTCCACAAAGTGAAAAGTCACAGGCTCAATTCCTGGTCAGGGCACATGCCTGGGTTGTGGCTGGTCCCTGATGGGGCGTGCCTCAGGATGTGTGCAAGAGGCAACCAACCAACCCATTGATGTTTCTCTCACACCCTAATGTTTCCCTCCCTCTCTTTGTCCTCCCTTCCCCTCTCTCTAAGAATAAATAAATAAAATCAAAAGAAAGAAAAAAGGAAAGAAAGAAAGAAAGAAAGAAAGAAAGAAAGAAAGAAAGAAAGAAAGAAAGAAAGAGAGGAAAGAAAGAGGAAGGAAGGAAGGAAGGAAGGAAGGAAGGAAGGAAGGAAGGAAGGAAGGAAGGAAGGAAGTGTCCTGGGTTAATTCTTTTGGTAGCAATTGCCACATGAGAAATTGTTGCCACGTGAAAAATTATTGACACATAAGAAATTTCTTCCCTAATTGCTAAATTCATGCTAAGGAATTGTGACAGTTGGAATCTGATGTTTTCATTGACTTTACAAGTAGGTCTGACAATAATACCTACTTAATCAACTTTATTATTAAAGTTGGGCCCTGTAGAGTGGCAGAAAAACCACTGGCTTCAGAGTCAGAGCCTTCTATTCAAAACCAAGCTCTCTGTCTACTTTAGATCATTAAATTTTCTGAATTACAATTTATACTCCATAAAATATTAATTATAAGGATTCCTCAGTTATTTGTTGTTAAATTATGTTTATGAAATGCCTTGCCCTATGCTTAGTACAGGGAAAGTTCTACTAAAAAATCCAATATTGTCATTGATGTTGTCTTGGTGACTATGTAAGTCATCTTCATTATTCATGGTAGTTATTTCCATAACATCACTGCAAACACTAAGTTAGTGAATACTGACGTATTGTTCCAAAAGGAAATATAAGGCTAAGTTCCCATGAGCCTCTGATCAATGTTTATCAATCAAAATGCCACTGGCATTATATAAGTTCAGTGGCCAACATTCTTGCAAAACAAGCCAGTCTCATCAATGTTGAAAACATGCTTTCTTTTACATAAACCTTTCCTGTATAACACTTAAAAGGTATAATCTACCTATATTAGTCATTATTTTCATATTTTTAAATTTGCCTACTCACTAAAACTTATTCATAACCTTGAAATCAATAATCACAACTCATTTGTTACCATTTGAGAACATGTAAAGTGTTGTGAAACACTTGGATTACCTGATATGCACATTCCCAGATAAGGTTGAACAAAGTGACACTCTGCCATCTTCTTCCAGCTCTCACTCTGTAAACACATGCCCTTTTTGCTGTTTATTTAGTGTTATGTTTTTTGCATTTTTGCATTTGGGTTTTTTTTGTTTGTTTGTTTTAGTGATTTTGTCATTTAAAATGGCACCCAAGCATAGAACTGAAGTGTCTAGTGTTTCTAAGCACAACAAGGACATACGTAGTGTGTCTTCTGGTGAAAATACATGTGTAAGGTTCTTCCTCTTGACTGCATGTTGCTGGCTGCTCTAGGCATGTGCTTTATCTGTTCCAATTGGAAACCTGGGAGAACCCATACATGTTCATCCTGCTCCTGGAAATTTATAGAATTTGAGAAAATTGAATTCATTTAATCTTCTTAACAAATATTTTATGTAAATGTCATTTCCTCCATTTTAGAGAGGAAGAAAATGAGAATTTGAAAGTAATATAATCTCACTCTCTGGAAAAAGTATTTCCTGGTTATGAGGTGAAGAAGACTTTAAATGTTACAAGTTAGACCTGTGTTAGCGTGTAAGAGATTGTGGTAATCATCTTGTTCAACATTCTGTTTCTATATCATCACTAATATGTAACTCTTATTGTCATTTAAATGCCTACATGCAGAAGAAATAGCCTTAAAAGTAAGCTCATTCCATTTTTCAATCACATATTTATAAAACTATTTTAAGAGTTAACTGAAACATTGTTATGCCAACTGTTGATCTCAATTTTTACAGAGAAAACATAGCCTTGTTCTTTCTGTTCATCTGACAGTTCTTCCCTTCATGTGGTAAAAGGTTCCAAATTCCTTACTGATTAATTCCCTGGCTATGTTAATCATTAGAAATAATAGTATAACAAAATTTAACAATTTTTATACATTTAACAAATAGAGTTATGAAAATCTTAATATTAAATAGTTGTAATTACCACTGGGCCTATATTATGTATTAGGTTTCAGCAATAAGGCACAAGATTTATCAAAATCTTTTGTTACTGGAAACAATTTCAACAAAATTATTTTAAATTCTTTTTTATAAAAATCAACCTGTACTACAAGACTGATGTATAAATTAAAATTTAAGTTCATGAAGGAGCATTAGAAATTGTTGACCTCACAATGGCTTGAAAGAAAGAAAGGAGAAAAGGAGCAGAAAGAAGAAAAAAGGAAAGGAGGGAAAGGAGAGAAGGTAGAACGGCGGGAGAAATGGAAAGAAAAAGGAAGGAAACCTAAAAGATATCTTTCAAAACTATGAAACATTTTTTATAAGGCTACATGCACATTATAAAGAGTTTCGTACATAAATACTTCTTCCATGCTGATAAAAAGATAGAAAAATTATTCAAGGAATTGTGGTTAGTAGTGTCCAAGATGGTTTCCAATAATACTGTCTTTTGTTATTTGTATGCATGTATCATCCTTTCCCCTTGAGTATGGACTGAACTTAAAGACTGTTCTATGAATAAAATATAGCAAAAGTGATAGATGTCACCTCCAAGATAGATTAGAGAAAGATAATGGCTTCCATATTGGGCACTTTCACTCTCGAACTTACCCTTGAGGAAGCCAACTGCCATGTGATGAAGCAACTATGTAGAGACGTACACACAACAAGGGACCGAGGCCTGATAGCATATGAGTGAGCCTGGGTGTAGATTGTAGTTCAGTCTTCAGATTAAACTGTAATGAAATCTTGACTGCAACCTTATGAGAGTTCTTGAGCCAAAGCATCCATATAACCTGTTCCTAGAATTTTGATTCATAACTATGCTGGTTTTTTTAGCAGTTCATTTTGGGAATATTTCATTATGAGAATTGTGGGAATATTGGGAATATTTACCAATATTTCATTTTGGGACTATGTCATTACACAACAGTAGATAATTAATATAGGATATAAAGAAGTGATTTATGAAAAAAATATAATCCACCAATGATTTATGAAAATATGTTCAACATTATCAGTAATTTATTTAAAAAATTAAAAGCAATGGTCGCTTTTATACCTCAAATTGAATAAATAGAATAATTAAAATTTTCTATTTATCAGGTTCCTAAAATAAACAGTGAGAGTTTGTGTTTATGTGTATACATTTCTGCATGTGTATTCTAAAGATACAAAAACTGGAGATCCTGATTTATTAAATTACCTAAAGGGAAGAGGACCATGTGTGCATGTGCACATGGGTGTGTGTATGTGTCGGGGACTGACTGTGTTGTAGCACCAATGTGCTCTGTCTCATAAAAATAACTTGAAGTATTTCAAGATTTACTCATTATACCACATATCACTTTGGATTCTATCTGTTCTACGTGGTAGCCCAAAATTTAAAAAATAAAATAAAATAAAACTCTTGGATTTAGGCTTTATATCCACCACTCTTTAGCTTTACAAACCAGTATGCAAATTTTTTTCTGAGCCTTAGTTCCTTTACTGCACCAGTGCATAAAAATGATTAAGATAATGTATGTGAAAATACATTGTAAATAGCAAGGTGATACATAAACATAAAATGTTAGCTTGTAAATTATCCAACTTATTGGTGGCTCTAGGATAAAACCATAACCAAGGAAGGTAATCAACCTGGTTTTGCACTCTATTGAATTCTATAGCCAATTACTTTTATTGAGTGATTCTAATTTTGAATGAGCAGAGAATCCTACAATTCAGTAGAGACACACAGAATACTAGCCTCACCCCATAAGCCTCATCCTGTATGGGTCATCTTAGAGATTTATCCTGGAAATAAAAATATTTTTTTATTTCAGTAGATTACATTATTTAAAGGATAGCAACATAGAGCTGCATATTGGATCTTCATCAAAACCCTGGTAAAGGCAAGAATATTTTTTTAATTGGCAAGTGAAGTAATTAAAGAGATAGAGCTATCCAATGCCACATGACCATAAGATAGTTAGAACTCAAACACTAGAAATTCTAGGGTAGTGTACTTTGCTGTGTTTTTCACAGTAGTGCTTATGATTATCAATAATTGGAGGAAACTCTATGTCTAAGAATAATGGATTGGGTAAATAAATTACAGTACATCAATAAAACAGAATATTATATAGCCATCCAAAGTGATGATAAAGAAGGATACAGTCAATTGTAGGCTAGGTACATGTGTAAGTATTTTATTATAATTGTGATTATTCCTCCAGAAAACCAGCAACATATCAAAAGAAATATAAGAATTAAAAAGTCAACCATAACTTTGTAATTTTTTAAATTTTTTCACATCATAGTCTTATTAGAAAAACTTTAATATTTATACCTATAAATTTCTAAATTAGATGTTTTCTCCCAAATGCCTTTACATGGCTTACTTTAAATTTAAGTAAACTATCTATCAATTCCACCTATGCTTTGGCATTAGAGATAAAATAATTTGCAGAAGAATCCTTGCAAGGACTATTTCTCCAGGACAGCACAGTTCCCACCAAAATAATCTAAAATTTGTTTTCTGAGAAAATGTAAATCAGAAGATAATATTAGAAGAGAAATGCCCTTTTTATGGTTAATCAAGTTGTTTCAATAGTTGAATTTAATGTGGATTTCACTGAAGAAATCTAAGATCTTGTTCTTAAATATCTATTATTTGACTTCAACCCATATTATTCTTAGCAGATCTATATTTTCCCTAAAAAGGCTATTCCATTCACATCTAGATATGTTTCTGAATATGTCTGCATAGGAGACCTCTCTTCTTTCTACCTTTTCATCCCTTTCCACACTAAGGGGTGTTTCCCCACCTAAAAATTCACAATTGGTGACACAGTTATTCACCTTAAAAATGGGGTTGAGTGGCGAAATAGATTTCTAGACTAAAAAAAAAAATAGGAGCGAGAGGGGTTCAGTGTGGGGGGAGGGGCTACCTGTATTCTGTATTTACAGTATTTATGTCGCTGTATTTCCTTGGTTTCTAAAATGTCTACTTGAGTGGTGAGATGCAAAGGAAAGGAGCAAGCAAGCGTGGACAGCCTCACATGTCCTTGAAATAGATATTACTTGATTTCGTAGCTCACATAATAACGGATATCAGAGAACACTCCAGTTTTGTAACTAAAATAAGAAGAATGAAGCAAGTCCTTTTCAAAATTCTGAATATAAACTGTTCACCCAATTAAGAAATGCATTCACTTTCCGTCCACAGAGTGGTGAGGGACAGATAATTGCGCCTGTCTATGTCAACCTTGTAAAGAGCTTTCTAAAATCATTAAGCATTCGGAAATTTTTTACAGCCTGCAAATTCTCCCTTAACTGCACTTACACTTATTAAAACCACTCACTCCCTGACCATCTTGACGCACTTTTAGAGCCCTCCATATCATTAAGTTAAGGCCTGGTAACCATTTTTCTGCAACAGATAATTATATTTTCCCCACCAATGTAAATTTCCATCAAAATCAAAATGAAGGACATGAGAAAGCTGTCTCAGAGGCTGTGAAATTTCCCTCAGGACTATGCCAAAACATTAAAAAGAATAACCATGTTTTTAATATTTTGTTTCCTTTTGGACTACATATGCCACAGAACTGATTTTATCCAAACTTTCATGGAAATGATAATATCTTTTGGTATCATATAGATATAGTGCACATTTAACATCACGTTTCTATTTTATTTCTGTTTCACCAGTCACATGCCTTGTTCATGCAGTCTAAAGTTTATTTTTTATGGTTAAGCCATAGAGAGTACACACTAAGAAGAAGTCATAAATAAATAACTGAAGAAACAAGTAACTTCCCATATCGCCTGACCTGTCTTTTCCCCTCTATCCTGACTCCCCATGTCTACTAGTTTCTGCAGTGGAAAGTCTTTGTCAGTAGGGCCCGTAGCTCTTTATTTTGTACTTGTTATGCTGGGGGGTTTTCTCATCAAGGGAGTTTCATGTATTTTCTCCCTCTGGCAATACTACCATGCTGAAGCTGACAAACATCTATTGTTAAAATCAAAAGTTGTAGACTTCAATTCAGTGCCGGTTGTTATTCTGAAAGACATTTCCCTCCTAATACTGGTATTCTTATTTGTATTTCCCACATCAATTTGGTAATTAAACTAAGCCAGAAAACACTAGAATTCCTCTTACTGCAAATTATAAGCTTTAAAAACAACCAGGACTCATTCCAGTGGCCTCAAAACTGCCCTGGGTTCAGTTGCCACCATGTGCAATTTTATTGTCTAACGTTCAGTACCAAGCAGATGCCTGCTGGGTCTCGACTGGGTCCTCTGGGTATCTGTGCGAGTGGCAACATTTAAAATTCACACTTTGTACTATTCGGCATTAGCCATTGCTTGAGACTGTTTTTAGATGAGAGAATGCAGCACACTAGAATAATGAGACATATTCTCCTACTTCTGAACTGGAAATGAAATCTGAAAGGAACTTTGTTTCTCGTTTTCCGATGAGATTTTTTAAAAGGCCATTTCTAAGACTTCTTAGCAATTCATCTAATTAGAGGCAAAACCCCAACAGCAAAGTCCAACTTCCGGCAGGTGCTACCCAGAAATGGGGTTGAAGACCATTCCAGGGCAGCGTTGTGGGTAATTTCTTAAATAACGGTGGTGATAGTGGGAGTCGTGGTGTTTATGGTGGCTGAAGTGTTTATTGATTTTTTTTTTCCTGGAGGTTGTAGTTAAGCAAAAAGAGCAGATCTGTTTAACTTATGGTCAGATTTCCCTCTATATATGACTTCTAGAGGGAAACGATATGTTTCACTGCTTTCTCTCTGTAAGGTTGTCCATTTGGAAGTAGAACATTTTCATTAGTCACTTTCCATGGTAGCTGTGCAGAATCTTGCAAAATAAGCTACAGATCTAATGCCATAAAGAAAGCATAGCCTGAGACACATGAGAATGAAAAATGAAAAATAGAGTATGTTTTAAAGATGATAAATCTAAAAGCCTTTTGATATTCTTTTTGGAAACTCCTATTGCCTAAATTTCCTTTGAAATTGAGTTCAATTTGGCAAATCCAAAGAGTTACACTGCAGTGTGGTGAAGAGTCAAAAGATTAAAAAAACTAAAATTCTCAACTCCAGTCTCCAAAATACAAACATTCATCTTGAAGGCTCTCTGTTGTTTGTCTGGAGATCAGAAAAAATTTAATTTCTTAGCTTGATTTCATCTTCACTGCAGTCCGTAACAATTTTTATAGGTGAATTGTGATGTTCATCAGCACTTTCTGGGATTCAAAGAGCTCAGAAAGTGTTTTTAAAGCATTCTGAGAGCCAATTTCAGTCATTTGGGCTTTGGACCAAGTGCAGGTTTGCAGCGTTGCCTAACCTACTCCTGCACAATTAAGAGCTGCCAAAACGATGTCTCCTACCTGCAGGACTGATGTCACATTGCAAGATCATCAGCAGTCGTGCTTCTTAGAGACCAGCTGTTGAGTGGGCTATTTCTGGTAGCGGCACGGAACAGGAGGCAGGCAGTGCCAGAGATGATTAAAGAAAGGAAGTGCCAATAGAAGAAACACACAACAGCTGGAGAATGTGTGCGAGGCCTTTAGATATAGTTTGTACATCTTTTGAAAAGTACCTTAATAAAAAGCTCCTGGCCAAGGTTGGAACCCTAACGGGAATAAAGAAATGAAAGGCCACAGCCGCTATTAAGCCTCCTTTACAAGAATTATGTCAAAGAAGCCCATTAAGAAATAGAAGGTATTTGAAGGGAAGTATTTTCCCCTGCTTTCAAGTCCTCCTGCAACTTTAAACTTAATGTTCTGACAGTGTTTTGGGAGAACCTAAGTGTCTCCCTCCAGCAGGAGAGAAGCCATTTTTCTTTAGAGTCTAAAAGCAGAACCTCAGATGAGAAGCTGGAGAAAGCTCATTCAAACCCGCAGACATACATGGGAAATGGGAAACGCAGTGGGGCCTCATCACAACAGTGCCCAGGTTGTCAAAGAAGTCAGAACACCAATACACCTGTGTGTGTCTTGCAGTTGGGATCCCTGAAGACACAAGACAGGGAGGCAAGAAGGAAGACAGGAAGGAAGGGAGGGAGGGAGAGAGGGAAGGACAGAGGGAAAGATCTTAAAACATTTTGATATAGCTCTAGTTCACATTTGTAAATTGATGTATGTATGTATGTTTTTATTTATTTTTTACTGAAAAAAAAGAGCTCTCAACATTTTCTGAGTGTGGGGTGGGTGCTTTTTCAGGTTTTTTTAGTTGTCTGACTGTGCCTTCAGTATTACTTTAACGGCTGGCTGAACATACTGATAGTCAACTCAGGACGCCAACTACAGACAAAGATAACACCTCAGGACACCTGATGTTCACAGCGGAGCTGAATGTAATCTGGTGTCCAATACATGAGGTGCAAACATTAGAAGTTTGAGAGGAAAATCTCTTTCTTGTTGAATGGTTTTAATATCCTGTCACAGGAATCTCAAGTACCATTTCAATGTCTGGCATGTTCCCTCTACTTTGATCTCTCCTCTCATGTCTAATACCTCTTCAGTAGAAAGTGTGATGTGAGTCTTGCCCAACTATAATGCCCAGTGGGCTGACAGTCAATTTGAAGCCCATAGTACTTCTTAGTTGAGGTATGACTAAGGTCTAACAGTTCTGATTTCTAGATCAAGCAACTTAGTCTGTTGGACAACTGTTGCCGAGTTGCCCAAGTCAGGCAGAAGAGGGGACTCCAAATCTTCTCAACCAGAAAAAAGATAGTCTTAATGTGATTAGGAGAGGAAAAGTAAGGGAGAGGTCTGTGTCTCAGGTGGCATCCTCTGAATTACACTGTATCTTTTCATAAATACAAATGCTAGTCAGATTTTCTTGTATTTTTAGAGTAAGCCAGATCAGTGGTAACTGAGGTGCTTAATCTTTCAGTTGCATGTCAGAGCTCCTCATTAAATTTTGCTCATAACCAAAACCTTTGGGACACTCAGAGGTGGAAAGATTATCTACCATAAAGCTTAAACTCTAGAAAAGTGTTGCTTTAATCTATCTGTTTCTTGTGTGCACCCATTTTTCATTACAAGGGGCAGCAAGTCCCCTAAGCTAACAATTGTTGATGACATCTTTTTCTGCATCATTTCTGATAACAAGCGATTTTCAATTCCTAGAAACTAAGGGACACTACAAAACAGTAATAAACAGAAGGATAAATAAAGAGGCATTGGGCAATACTCTGCTAGGTATTTTTCCCTTCAATAATGGATTTGCCAAGGACAGATGTACAGGGCATAATTTGTCTGGTCTCCAGAAGAAGGAAGATGACCTGTAAGAGTCATCCATGGGAATGGAAAATCTAGCCTTGTGTTAATCTCTTATGTGTATATCACTACTTATATACAATGACAGTTGACTTTAGCCGTTTTTCATGTACAGTGTATCATCTGATGTAATTTCTGCCTACTCACAGAAGAAAAGACCAAAACTCCAGGTCATTTTGTGACATGACTCTAAGCAACGATATCACTTCCTTCTTCGACTCACTAAAATTGAAAGTTCCAAGTATGCCAGTCCATCAACATGTGTTCTACATGCCACAGTCCCTCAGATATAATGAAACAAAAGTTTGTGGGTTAACTTTTTAAAAAGGTAAATCTTCAAGTGTAAGCATTCAAAGTCCTCTTGTGTTTAAGCTAGACTTAACCTGAAACAGCCAAATCATCTCCAAATACTTGTCGAATATGTATGGCAATTGCATTAGAAATTTTAATGGTAGCAATCTGTCAATTTAGAAGAAGTGAAAGAAAAGCATTTTCCACTTGAAGACATGAAGAATCATAAACAAAGTTCTAAGACTCCAAGAGCAAAAATGTTGCTTTACATACACTAATATATATTGCCCATAAAATTAGTCATGTGTTATTATGCAAAATGTCGTGTTCTTTATGAGAAGATTCTTCAGTAAGCTTGATCAAAAACATTAAATATGAAAATAAGCCAAACACATTTAACATTGTTGAAAAGGAATTTGAAAAGCAGTTATTATCTTCCATCATTTTCTAAAGAGGACTAATGTTCACATATGGCACTAAAGCCATGCAGATAAAGTGAATAGGCTCTTAAGTGTATTGGAGGAGATTCGCTTGTCTGAATTCAACAGATACGTAATGAGTCCATGTACATGCCCTTTCCTTTTAATAAGGAATCTACTGGAAGGAACCTCTCCACACATGGTCACTCAGACTACATTAGTTGAAGGTCATTTAGAAGGCAGCACAATCTGTATTACTCATTTAATGATGTGCAACATGAAAGTATCTGTTTCATTAGAAATGGCATAACAAATACATAGTTTCATTTAAAATCCGATACAGTACCCCTAAAGATGCTCATGTTAGGAATTCATTCAATATGATTATCGAATTCATGAAGGACATTCCAAAGAAGCATTTTTTAGGTGACACTGAAGCTTCAAATTGTCAGAATATAATGTTTGTCAAATAAAACAATAAAAAAAAATATGAGGTGAGTAACAGTTTCAAAAATATTAGCATAACACAAAATTTTCCGAATGGAAATAGCATCTCCCATGTCATAAGGGCCGATATATCATAATTAAAGGAGAGAGATCGTGCCCTGCTCTGGGGAGAGCACTTGGCTTTCACACTGTCAGAGTAACAAGCTCTTCTTCCTCAACTTGCCTTCTGTTCTTATGATTGACTCCTGAGACTTAGATTCCAAGAAGACAGAGTCCACATTCTGATCCTGCATGTGTTCTGGTCATGTAGTAAGGAGACAGGTCAACACATGTGACACAGAAGAGCAAAAGTTTCCTGTAAAAGTGTGGGTAGAGTGAGCACTTGTCTTAAGGAATACTGGCAGATAAACAATTAGAAACTTAAATATTACTAATAAATTAGTAAAATCCTTATGAAGATTAATACTTTTTTGGACATAAAATTCTAAGGTTTACAATCAGGTCGATTCTATCCTTCATAACCTCAAGAGTTTTTTCTGGTAAATTAAAAAGGAAAAAACATAGTTTTATCTGTATCTCCTTCTCTTTAAGAGTATCCTTCTGGAATTCTATTTTCCTAGGCCCTACAAGGAACTTTTAAACAGGCAACACCATGGTACAAAGAAAAATGACTGTCTTCCTCCTGGTGGATTCTGGCTGACTGTTCAGTGGGGTATTTGATCTGAGTTACAGCATCTCTTTACCTCTTCAGGAAGGAGGTCTTGGTTTTATTGTTTGTTTGTTTGTTTGTTTTCTGAGGTTTTTTGTTGTTCTTGCAATACACAACCTTATGTGGCAGTGCTGGGTGAATGGATGGAAGGACATAAAGATGCATGGATAGCTGGATAGATGATAGAGAAACAGAGAGATGTATAATGATGTATATTTTAAAGGAGAGGACTTTTAGCAAATAATAGGAGAAAAATATTGATGTAAAATTGGTCAATGTTTTTACATAAAAACAAAGAAAATATAACCATGAATAATGATGTGCAAAATCACTGATACAGAACCCCGAAAGCCTGGAGTAGAGCCGAGAGAGGAGAGCTGGGCAGGAGAACTAAAGCTTAAAAGTGGAGTCGTCATGAAGAGCATCTGTTTGGCATATTACTATCCATAAAAGAACAGTACCTTTAATTTTGAAATTCTTTTTGAAAAATTTCTAACAAAATAGCTAAAAAAAGCCAGTATGGACAAATATTATATTTATTGATTTTAGAGAGAGAAAGTGGGAGAGAGAGAAACAGCATTTGTTGTTCGACTTATTGTTCCATTCGTTGGCTGATTCCTATGTGTGCCCGGACTGGAGAGCAAACCCACAACCTTGGTGTATTGGACGATACTCTAACCAACTGAGCTACTGGGCCAGGGTCTATTATTTTTTAAATAATTATTTCCTTATTATGTGCTATTATGGACTAAATCATTCCACCCTCCAAATTCACATAATGAAGTTCTAACATCACCACCACCCCCCTTCACATTTGTACACAGGAAAAAGGCCAAGTGAGGACATGGCAAAAACATCCCCCTCTGGCAGATGAGGAGAGCAGCCTTACCGGAAGTCAACCCTGTGGCATCCTGGTTTGGACTTCCAGCTTCCAGACTGTGAGAACATAAATTTCTGTGTTTAAGTTGCCTGGTCTCAAATATTGTATGATGGCACTTACATGAAATATCTAAAATAGCCAAATTCATGGAGCTAGAAACAATAGATGTTGTTAGGGCCTGAGTGGAGGGCAAATAGGGAATTAGTGCTTAATAGCTACAAGAGTTTCGGCATGGGGTGATGAAAAGGCTTTAGAAATAGTGGTGATGGTTACACAACTTTATGAATGTAATTAACCACTTAATTCTACACATAAAAAGATTTATATGGTAAATTTTGTTACATATATTTAACTAAAAATGTTAAAATGAAGAAATAAAAGGTTTATGCTTTGTACTTTCTCATGTTTATTTCCCTAGATCATTCTTAAATAATTTATTTTCTACTTTATTTTCAATGGCAGATGAACAGTAGTTATATGTGCATATGACACCATCCGCGACTTAAGAAGCAATGGCATTTTGCGATGCAAAATAAGGAAAATCAGTAGTCCGAGAAATACTTCCGTCTTTGGTCAGGGCATTACCCAGTTGCTCACCGTTTTGCAAACAGAAATATAGATCAGAGCAAAGCCTCTCCTACGCATCCATAACTTTGGAGTTAAAATTCTACAATATATTTCTGTAGTTACATTTATTTTATTGTACATTTTGTACACAAACGATCCCTACCTGCATTCTCGTTGTAGAAAATTGGAACATTAGAAAAAGCAAATATCCTCTCCCTTCCAACCACACTCCCCAAGGCCACTTCTCAGAGGAAATGGCCATTTTCAGTTTGTTGTTTACTCTTCCAGATATCAAAGCATACCTGGGAGTTTCTTACATTATTAGGTTTATTTGATTAATTCTTTGGAAAGCTATAAAAAAGAGGAACTTATATTTTGAATGCCTGCTACATATATTAGATATTTTACACATATTTTTAAATTAATATAGCTAAACTTCAACCTGTGGATTGTTATTTGCCTTTTAAATATGTGCAGATTGAGGAGGGGTTCAAGTATATTTCTTACAGCCACACAGCTATTAAGAAACAAAATTGAACCTTTCTGATTTTAAATTCTATGTTGAACTGCCCCACGGTAACCTGAGGGACATGCCAGAGTGAGAAGCTGATGACGAAGAGTCTGTTCTACCCCACGAAGGCCAAAACTGAGAACGAAGATAGACAGGACAAAGAATCTTCTATTCTGCTCACGCGACGGCTCCACGTGTAGAAATGCCTTTCAAGGCATTTGCTGATTGTTTTTGTTTTTCTTTTTCTTTTTCTTTTTCTTTTTCTTTTTCTTTTCTGCAAACCAGTTTTTGCTGGGTGTGGTTTTCTGCAACATTAACAGGGTGGTTATATAGTAGACATTGTCTATAAATCCAACTTCATTAATCTACAATGATAAAATGAGATGGAGAGGATATATGTGGATTGGAGAAATCAGTTCTCTTTTATAAGCTCCAAAGACAAAAACAAATGTAAAGGTACTTTCCACTTGACCAGACGTGGCTAAGGAATTTAATCATGCTCATTTAACTGAGAAGATGGTATCTTATCTAGTCAATGAGAAAATACAAAAGGATTAAACCAAATTGATTGCACTGTGATTCCCAGATTTACAATGCCCCTTCCTGCATGACAGAAGTTTCTGACCTGAATGCTGGAAACAGCGACCCAGGACAGTCAGATAGGCAGACTTTAGCATGACATGGAAGCAGATATGCCTTCATTTTTAAAATGAAATCACCAACTCTACTAGCATAGCAGGATCAAAAATCTGTTTTACCTGCAGCAGAGCAATCTCAAACCTCCTGGTTAGAGAAGTTATTTTACTAACACTGGAAACACCAATGTTCACTCTATTTGAACAGTGCCCAAAAAATGGGCACGGTTAACCTCTGGTTTCAACCTTGCACTTCAACGTGCTTCACTGTGCAGGAGTGTGGCCTTTTTCTCACGGCACAAGAAATTCTGATTTTTAGCAGGTGGTATTAGACTGACTTGTCTAGCGTATCTCACAAAATGACAAACATTTTCACTTTCTGCCCTGTAATGGACGGCCCTTCACTTATCAATGTCGAGCAATTCGAACCGAAACACAGGATAATAGATGCTGCCAGACCAAAGAAAAAACTTTGAGTGTGCTGGGAAATAATATTCATTAAAAGAAGGAGTTTGTGTTCATGAATGGCAATTCTCGTAAGCAAATAGCAATAAAGGTGTCTGAATCCATTTGAAAGTTTAGAGGGATAACATAGTGTGATAACTAATCCAGTATGTCAATCCTTTAAGTATTTAAATAATTATTTAAATACTTAATTTGTTTTATAAAATTAAACAACAAAAACTGTGCCATAAAAAAAGATTATTCTATAAAACTCCACAATATCATCCAGCTGATTATTCTAGAATAAATGCAGAAATAACTTTTCCTTATTTTTGAGGTCTCTTTCTTTATTGGGTTATGTATTGCGTTTTCCTTAAGGGACCATGGGATCATCTGTCCTCCCTTCAGTCTACCAACTGCTTGGAGTAAGGGAGCAAGATTAGGAAAAAGCTGACCTCTGCCTTCTGGTCTTAGTTCTATACCCAGAAGTCCTCTTTTTCACTTTAATGCAAGCTCCACACAATGCAAAGAAAGCCCCCATTCACTTCAGTCCTTATTCATTGTTCCTCCCTCTCATGTCAGACACCAGCCATTCGGTCTCATTATGTGCAAAGCCCAAACTGCTGCTTCTAGCATAAGGAAGAAGAGCACATTTGAAAAAGCTTTCAGATGACAAGGCTTTATTTCCTCACACTATCATTTAAAAACCTTTTAAAGAGCATTCTGAGCCTCTGATAGTAATGTCTTGCCTAGCAATTAGCGGTGGAGGTGCTGGGCTTTAAAAGGTTTTTAAATTATGTTATGAAAGGTCTTTCTACAATATGCTTTCATTTCATGGGGTAAAGTCCACATACTCCACCCATTTCTGGGGCACAACTACTAAGCTCTTCTCAGGAAGTCGTTCACAAAGATTGACAGCTTGAAATTCACTAGACACAAAATTTTCAGTATAACATGGCTGCAAAATGAAACCCAATTTCATATGGAAATTGCCTTTTTACTTATTTCTTTGAGTACACTAACAAGCAAACTTCAAAAGTTCCTTAGCTTTGACTCATGCTTATCTGAAGTCTATCCAAGGGCATCTTTAAAATCGAACCAAGAAAAAGAAGGATCTTTTCCTTCAGTAATAGGCCCCAAAAGATGGAAACCTCAAAACGTGTCCAATTGCATCCCTGGCAGTGAAAGGGTTGGAAGAGATTCCTCTGAACTCTGAGCTGCCCTGGCACATCAATAGAAAGAGGAGAGGATACCTCACACACTCTAGGGAAGAGAGGAAGGAGCTACAATGACTCAAGTTGTTTTCAAGCAAAACCAGTCCTTTTTTATGCACAGAGATGCCCCTTCACACTGGAAGAGGTGCCGACTGGAGCTCTTAGCATCTTTTATATTCTCCAATGATGTTTTCCCTTTGTTACTGAGAAGTAGTGAATGGTACTTAGAAGTAAATAATGTTCTGAGTAATTGGAAATATTAAAAGTGGATATAGTAACAAGAAGGGATGGGGCAGGGGCAGAACGGGGATGAAAGGGGAAGGATCATCAAGGAACATGTGAAAAGGACCCATGGACAAAGGCAATGGTGTGGGGTGCGGGGCCAGGGGGGTGATCGAATGTGGGAGGTGGGTGGTGGTAGTGGGGCAGGGGAGAGTAAGGAGGAAAACTGGAGACAACTGAAATTGAACAACAATTTTTTTAAAAGAATAAAAAATCATGGATATGGAAACTGGCTTTGCAATCTAAATGTAAGACCCTTAATCTTAGTACATTTGTCGATGACTGAACTTTGTGGCAAGGAGAAATATAATACAACCAGGATGACACTGACCCCTTAGCTGAGCACGCTTGAGAAGAAATGTTTTTTAAAAAGAAAAGAAAAAGAAAGAAACAAAAGAAAACCTGCAGCTCCGGGCTGTTGAAACCAAGGCGTTTTTTCAGGGGAATCCATCACAGAATCCAATGTTCTCATCAGGCTGTTAAAATCAAACCCAAATGGTCTTCGTTTCCCTTTGCTGACAGAGGCTTCCCCAGTGCCCCAGGCAATACAATTCTATTTCCCCTTCTGCTATCAGCCTCCCAAGCTAAGGCGCCACTTCCCCTTCTGATTGGTTTACTTCAGGAGAACTTTTCTAGGCCAGACTGATTTTCTGTGTCTGCCTAAGCACTACTGAGCTTTATTTGCTTTGTGAGGTGGATATTTAGGGCCCAGTGAGCGTTCTTGTTAACAGTTCAGGAGGTGAATTTTGCCTTCTGGATGAGAGTGAATTAGGAGTCAGAAATCCTGAGTGTTTTTTCTTTTTTTTCCCCGCCTCCCGCCATAGATTCATTACTGACTGCTTTGGTCAGCTGAGAATTTTCTGGAATTCTCAATGTTTCAGTTTTCATTTATGATTAGATAAAAATTATTACTATATTTTTCTTTTCTACTAATATGATATTGATCATGGACTTTTATTGATCATCTTATTGAGGGGGAATATAACATCAGTTTTCTCCAAATAAAATGTAACAGGTCTCAGAATGCGAATTCTATTCCTTTCTCCTTCCCTCATATCCTTTAATAGACATGCAGATGCCACACCTACTCTGTCTCACTGTCTTTAACAATTGTATGAGTAAAATAATAGCCAAAAACCTTTATAATTTGAATAGAAAGATTGGAAAGTCAATCATTTTTAATTATTCCCAGGAGAAATTTGCTTAATTGCTGATCTTCTAGGTGGCTTTGATTTTGGAGCATTAAACTGACCTGTCTATTGTTCTTGAAATGTTACAAATCAAAGACAGGAAGGATTCAGTCAGTCCCCCATGAGACTCAGACACTCAAGACAAAGCCCAGGGGAGTAAACATGTGAGTGTGTCTGCTAAGGACAGGTTACGGCACAGCAAGAGGGGACACCTGTAAATTTCCTATTTTCTATTTCCTTTTTCTGTTTATGGAAATAGAGCATTGCTACAAGGCTAACTTACACCCATTCCTGACAAACTGTTTTGGAAATTCAAAATCTTATTCCTGACCAAAAGAAAGAAGGTTCGTGACCTGTGGATAAGGAGTGAGCAGCACTAGTTTCCGGCCCTCAGGCAGACACGAATTACATGTGTGGGGTTGGGGCAGGAAAGTTGGAATAGGGAACAAAGGCTCTACCCCTAACTCTGGCTGGAACATTCCAGACACTTTTGCCTGCCACTTTCCGTTCCCAAAAACTGCTCTCAACCAGATTCGGCAGCCATGTTGACCTACAAGTGACCAACAGGACTACTATAATATCATTATGATAAATTCACATTGCAGTTTTGAAAGCTCTCCACCCCCAAAAATGCCACGACGTTTCTGGTAGGACAGAAAAGAAATTGCTATCAGGAGAATAGAAACAAGGATGAGCCTCATCCGCAGTCCCCCCACCAGTATCAGGAGCCGAGGACCACCCTATCGCCCCTGCCCCTGCCTACGTTAAATATAAAAACCTACCCTGACCGCCTCGTTCTCAGAGTTCGCCTGCTCTCACTTGTTGAGTACGCACTTCTGCGTTAATAAATTTACTGTGCTTTGCTCAGTCTTTCTGTCTTGACCTCAAATTCTTCTGTGTGTGGTAGTAAGGACCTGGACGCTGCTGTAGGGCTGAGGCCTTCCTTGCCCCACCTGGGGCAGGGGGTTTGCTGCTTGAATTTTCCTGTGCCTGTTTCCTCACTTGTAAACTTAACATAATGCTTTATGCCACTCTACTCTCAAAACATTTTTTTAAGAAAAGGTATTTAAAGATTATTTTAAAATATTTCAAAATATCCGTATAAACCTATACTATACAGTTGTGAAAGTGAATACACTGCAGAAAACTAAAAAAAGAGATGATATTTACAGAGTGGGGAAGCAACAAAGAAATAAAAGTATTCTACTGACACTCTTATTGTCAATATTAATCAATTGTGCATTTAAGGAAGGTAGTATACTTTGATCATATGCAAGTGAGCACATGAAAATATTGACCAATATTAGGTTCCTGTTTTTAACTTTTAAAAAATTTGAAAAATTCTTGTGAAGTTTCAAGAATATTTATTTTGATTATTTAAGGTCACTGTCTCTAGCTACAGAAAAACCATATGCTCAGATCATCGCATTAGAATGGCACTATTGATATAATAAATTTCCAGAATATAATTGTTAGATACTTAGAGCAAATGACAGCCAATGTTATTCCTTATCTACGAGAAGTTTTCCCACAGCAAGTAATCTGACCACACTATTGAGAATCTTCCTGCCTCGAATTTCTTTTATTTTTTTTTTAAGGCAGCAATTTTCAACCTTTTTCACCTCATGGCACACATTAATTACTAAAATTCTGTGGCACACCAAAAATATATATTATATTTTTTCCGGTAATAACGAAAAAGTAGGTATAGTTTTAATTCATTCTCACCATACGGCTCTTGTGTTGGCTGCTGTCACGTTTTAAATTTGGCAATCTAAGGGAAAAGAGGTTGCTGCCCTTGACTGAATAGTCAGGTATTGGGTGTTTTAAAAATCCTTGCAGCACACAGGTTGAAAATTACTGCTTTAAGGAAAAGAGCATTACTGGAAAATAACTGGCATTTTTAAGATACCTCCAGCACAGTTTTTTCTCTTTTTAAATAAATTATTCACAATGTTGAGGATACTTAGGGAGTATTATAGATATTGGTATTTTAATTAACACAGATATGTAGAAAAGAACCCAAAGTATGACAAAATAATTTAAAAACTACAGTTTAAAGGATAGAAGAGTTCCTAAATTTCAGACCTTTGCTTACATCTCTCACAAAATTCCAGGGCCTACCTTAAATTTGTCCTACCAGGTAACATGACAGTCTGTCTTTAACTCATCTGTTTTCTGGGATGTCACATTGAGATCTCCAAAAACAGTTGTTCTCTGGCAGGTGCTGCTTCAGAAGGTGCTCACTCACCATGGCGAGGGCAGAATCGTGAAGCAAGATGACAGCGAAGGTGATGAGCAAGGAGAGTGCTTTTAAAAAATTATTTCATCCTCAGAGGTAAGAAGAGGCAACAAACACTGGACACAGATAATCAGGGGGAAGCACGGAAATAAGAAGTCCAGAGAAATAAAAGCTGGATCAGTCCTCTGTTGGGCTTTACAACTACGAATTTATCTCCATATAAATGCATAAACCAAATGTAACAAAAATCATTCCTGATATACCCTATTTGAAATTGAATTTGATTATGAGAAGCACAAACAAATAACATTGCTCCTTCGGCATTTAAAATTTAGTACTTAACATTCTTCTTAACAATATGTCATTTCTTGTCAGTTACAGAGAACAATCATTATTATTCTCAAAAAAGGTAGTTGTTTGGGCCATTCACTCTAGTATATAGAGCGTACAATATGTGCAGCATCACAAAAGGTATGGTCTGCATTTCATTAAACAGAAGACAATTTTAATGTAATTTGAAGTATTTCGTGCCTCTGAAGTATGAAGTACTTAATGTGGGTTTGTTTGGGTTTTTTTTGGAACCCTCCCTTCGTATTCTTCCAGAAATCCTTCAAACTTTCCTCAAACTGGTTCTTCAACTCTGAGGTTCTTACACTGAAGCTGAAAGAAGAGCCTGTCAAACAGTTTGGAATGGCTGAACAAAACTGATGTCGCCGCCAGCTGTGCTGTCATGGCTGCAGAAGTGTCTAACACTCTACTTCTCCCAGCAAGGATTCCAAAGCATAGTTTTGAGGAATCTAGTGTATGCTCCTGTCCCGACCACTGGGAGGAGCTGTTACAAGAGTGGCTTCTGAAAGGCAGGGCATTTCTTGCTGGAGACAGAGAGATAGTTAGGGCTTGCTCCAGCAGTGACTATGTGACACAGAAATTTCAGGGCATCGTCTCTGATTTGTGACCATGAAAACTTCACTTGGATGATTTATCACCTGATCTCTAATGAAATTAATAATTTTAAGGCCTCCTAAGTTGTTCTGCCAGTGAATGTGTGGTAGTAAAGACCTGGATTTGACTGAATATAGGTACCACCTCTCACAAAAAGCCTGGAACATCAGAGCTCAGCTGTGTTGCACCGGTCGGCAGATGTCGTGTATTAAACCTAAATGGACCATAATCTGGGCGAGAGGTCTGGATACATTAATCCTCAATCTAGACCGTGGATGAGCAAACTACAGTCTACAGTCCAAATACAGCCTACTGCCTGTGTTTATAAATAAAGTGTTATTGAAACAGAATGACACGTTCATTTACATGTTGTCTATGGCCACTTCCTAGCTACCACTGCAGAACTGAGTACTTGGGATAGCCTGGAAAACCTGAAATACTTATTATTTGGTACTTTACTGACAAAGTTTGCTAACCCTCTAGGCCAAACCCTCAGGGAAAACTCAGTATCAGAGTTTGAGGAAGAAAAACTGACTTTGTTAATACAATGGGCAACCATCCCAGAAAGAGAGCTTGCATACAGCGAATCCTCCTTACCATTGGACTCTTAAATATTAAGAAAAAAGAATTGTATTGCCACATTAGATTACCCTGGGAAGAATCTTCCTAAAGAATTCTGCACTTTAACTCAATTTTTATTTGTATTATCTCATTCCACAACCATTTACTTAGAAACTACTATATGCTGGCTCTGTAATGACCAAGATGACAAGACACAAACCTTCAGTGACCTCACGAAATAATGGTGAGGCAGACATATTAGTAAATAATTACAACCCGATGCTCTAGGTACTGCCACAAATAACGGGGGAAATGATGTGTCATCATGGCAGAGAGAGCTATGGATGAGAGAGAATTGTACACATGAAATAAATTAAATGGCCTGGGTTTTGAAGAATGAGGAGAAATTATTCAGGTAAACGACCTGATGAGTAATATTTGGCAGAGGAAATAGCATATGGAAAGCACACACTGTAGTTTGAGAAAATAAAATGTCTGGGGAGTAGTAGGGAGTGAGAGAGAATGGCCGAAGCTAATGCTGGAGAAGCACACCTGGAGCAAATCAAAAAAGCCTTACGTGGGAGGCTGAGAGATTTGAAATGTATTCTAGAACGAAATTTCTGAACATGCCATTGCATCATCAAAGTTTTTTGCTTTATTTTGGAGTTTTTTTGAGAAAAGAAAGGGGACGTGATAATCCTATCTATAGTGCATAAATGTAATTCCAGGGGATGGTTGGATAATAAAAAATGGGAGAGAACATTAAAGAAGTGGAGACCAGCTACCAGATCCTTGGAAGAGCTAAAGGAAAGAATAGTGAGGGCCTGCAGACAGTGTTAGAGGCACAGGCCACAGGTTTAAGAAATATTTCTTAGGCAAAAGCAACACAGCACATCAATGTGGAGATAATGCAGTAGAAGGAAACTCAATCGAAAGATGACTTAAAGAGAAGTAACACTTATGAAGAATTTATTGTTTTAAATTTTCTAATCTCCAAAAGGAGTATGAAATTCTGAGGGAATGAGACACTGATTAAACAGCTTTTCGCCAGAGGCAGTTAGGAGCGAGGTCACTGTGGTGGAGAGCCAGAAATGCTGCCGGGCACCGGGGGGGTGAAGTCAGAGCCCCCAGCATGGAGAGTCAGGGGGTTTCCAGAGGCCCGGAAATAAAGGAGACGCGTTTCAGAGAGGGCTGAGAATGATGCCAAAGAGACCCGTCCCCGTTCGCCTAAGTGGAATTTCAGCAAAGGCCAGAGGAGAATTTTGGAGCAATAGAGTGGTAAATACAACCTGAACTTTGTCCAATACCATTTATATTGGGCAAAAACATTTTTCCAAGTGCAAACACCAACAACTGACACTTGCTGTATGATCTTCTCAATGTCAAATCATCAATAATATTATAATTTTAATATTTTTTACTTAAGCCCTGGCCAGTGTGGCTCAGTTGGTTGCAGCATCGCCTGGGAACCAAAAGGTTGCAGATCTGATTCCTTCCGGTCCAGGCACATACCTAGGTTGCGGGTTCGATCCCCAGTACAGGCCAGTGCAGGAGGCAATCAATCAGTGCTTCTTTCTCCCATCGATGTTTCTCTCTCTCTCTCTTCCTCCTTCTCTAAAAACAATGAAATAAATGGCCCTCCGGTGAGCATAGAAAACAATTTCTACTCAAAACATACACCCTGATAACGAAAAGTAGTATCCATTTTATGAAATATGACAACTAGAGAAAAATTGTGAAAAAGTAAAAGAATATAGCAACCAGAAAAACCACTATTAACATTTTGTTATATTCCTTTTTTATGCATGGATGTAATCTATTTTTATGCAGAAGAGGACATCCTATGTATGTTGTTTTGTTTTCTTCTACTTTTTATTTATTTTACTTTCCCATATGATTAAATATTTGTCTGCCCAAGTCTTCCAGTTTACAATCCTTTTCCTTGTCTTTGAAACTAAAATTAGCTCAAACATCGAATTACTTACAATAGGAAAACTAACAAATGCTCTATATATTTCTGGACGTTCTTGGAGTTTATCTTTGTCCAGGACAACCAGTTCCTGCTCCCAGTGAATTCTCAATATTGTCTCTGCATTTTGCCAACCTGTGGCTAATCCTTTTTCCCGCACTTCAAATTAATTTATTTCACAAAGTTTACTAGCTCAACACTACGCTAGTAGTATGATTTACTGAAGATCTAACACCACAGAAAGCAAGAATATTTTTGGGTAACATTAGATATTAGTCATTTCTGTTCTTAAAAATCACCTCAACCATTAAGGTGTTTTATTAATCTAAAACCATTCTCTTCCCCAGTAGAATTCTACTGCCTGCCTTTAAAATAATATCTTTACTGCTACATAAAGATAAATAAATCATAATTCCCTTGCTGAAGGAAACTATGATAAATCCAGGATTTGAGATTTTACTGGTGCTTTGGGGGTACCAGCGAACACATAGTTTAGCATGAGTTTGAAATGGAATGCATAGCTGATCACCCCAGGCCCGGGCGTGCCTAAGTGAACAGGATTGCTCTGGAAAAGCTAAAAGGAGGGAGCAGAGCCAGCCAGCCAGAGAGAACGGGGTTGGCAAGGAAATCACGAGCAAGAAGCAGGCTTGTGCTTCGAGGGAGCTAAAACCAGCTAAGACGTATTAGTGCAGAGAAATACAGAGGAGAGGAGGAAGGAAATGATGTCTCAGAAGGTCTGTCATTTGGGAATATCTGTGATTTACACTGAGAAGAACAGACAATCATTAAAAAACTTTTGAGAAGAAAGCAACACGTTTGCATTTTAGCTGGATCCCAGAGGCAATATTATGGAGTATATATTTGAGGGAAGCAGATTTTGGAAGCCAAAGCGGGCGCTATTTCAGAGAAGGGTTGATAATATCCTGAACTGGCACAGCAGTGGCCCATAGAGAGAGGGGGAGACACATTTGGAAACATCTAGGGCTGTAAACTTGGCAAGGTTTGGTATATGTATGGATATGCAGAAAGAATTCATGTGAGACAACTGATAGATCGAAGGCATAAAGTTGACAAAATAGTGGATAACTTTCCTTTCTTGGTCAGTAGATTACAGAACTGACCAGAAATATAGTATCTTTTGTTTCCATCTAGGATCCTGAAAGAAAGTTTAGTTATTTTAAAGCCCTTTCAACTATTTTAATAGTCATTCCTCACTTAATGACATACAGCGTCCAAATATTATTTTAAGTTGATATGAGTGGGATAGCTATGGAAAATTGTACTTTTTTTCCTCGGACTTTCATACTTAATCCTATTTTTATGATAGCACAAGCCATTCATGCTGCTAGGCATCCTAGGGCTGACCCAATAAAGTTAAAAATATTCAATACTTTTATTCTCCCCTGGTTTCATCACCTATAATGGGACCCTAACTTACATATTCCCTTTCATTCTTCGTTACTTTTTTTTTTTTTTTTTTTTGGCAGGAGAAGATATGCCTGAAGCACTTTCTGTGCTCATACAATCTCTTCTTTCAACTTTATATCTCTCTGAGAAAGAACTTTTATAAGCTAGCTTATATAAGAATATCTCAGATGCAAATGTCGATAGAAAAGATAGATATTGCAAGTTGAGAAAACAGCCTTCAAATATGCCCACTGCAGCTTTTTTGCAAATAAGAAGTTGGTACCAGATTCCAGAGTAATTTCCCAGCAAAATGATTTTAACAGACGCTTTCTAGAAACAAAACTCAAAACTTACCATCACATTTAAATGGGCTAAATAATACTCAGGTGAATGCAAATTAAGACAATGAAAAGATATCACTTTGATAAATGTTAAAAAATGAAAAATGTAAAGTGTGGGTGCAAATTAGCAGCTATTAGGAGACATCCTGCCCTGCTTGGAGATGTAGACCAGGGCGGCCAGGCCAGAGAGCAAGCTGGCACCTGGTCTAAGTACACACACATCGACCCTATGACGCAGCATTCCTAGGGTGTGAGTATACCCCAAGTTCATACCACAGGCCACTCTGGTATGTGCAGCACTGTTTGTGTGGTAAAGGACCTAGAGTAACCTGGATTTCCAGCACTCTACATAGATGAGGAAAATGTGGACTAGAAACATGGTTTGATTTTTCCTTTTTAACTTTGCACGTGCACGGTATGTATATTTTAAAGCAGGGATGTCCGACCTGCAGCTCGCAGGTCACACGCAGCCCAGGATGGCTATGAATATGGCCTAACACAAAAATATAAACTTACTTAAAACATTATGAGATTTTTTTGTGATTATATGTCGCAGTGTATTTAATGTGTGGCCCAAGACAACTCTCCTTCCAGTGTAGTGCAGAGACATTAAAAGGTATACTTATTTTTAAATTTAAAGCATGTATGGTTTGTTGTTTATTTGATTTTTGGTGTTTGTTTGTTTGTTTGCTTGCTTTTTCTGTCAAATACCAATAAGATTCTAGTTTGGTTCAGAAAGTAGTTAACTTGAGAACCATTCTCCAAGCATAAACCCATAAACCATACATGGCTTCCCCTGTTCTGTGTTTGGTTAAGCGGGAACCTATGTGTTCTGTCAGGGATCAGCCCAGTATCCCAGAAGTTCTCTCAGAGACTTTAATTTCCTCTCAGCTGTAATTACCTGTAAAAGCTTGAATTTAAAGTTAGTGGAGTGATTGTCCTTTTGGAGAAAAATAAATATCATTGGTATAAGGCCATGGCAAGACTGTGCTGAGTGAGGCTCCCAGGAATGAAATGGGGACATTCTATTCTTAGGCAATTCTCTCCAGATTTGTATGCTGAGAGGCACCTTCTATGAAATTCTTTAAAAGAGTTGAGCCAGCTATTAGTTCATGATTCTATATTCTGAAGTAGTTCAACCAATTATGGGAAATTAACAGGGGAAATAAATAGCATTTAAGACTATTATATTTTAACAAATACTGTCATGCTAGAAAATATATGTAGACACATTCCCTACAGATTGCAACTATTTTTTAAAATACTAAGCACAATGCAACATTTTTATTTTGATTTACAGTTTTTGAACCATGTTATGTGATTTTTAAAAACTGTTGTTTTGGGGAAAGGTAAGGAAAAGGAAAAATTACAGATATATATGTGCAATTCAGAATTAAAAGATAGTATATTTAATATTGCTGCTAGTATATATTTATATATATATATATACATGCATATTCAAACACAAACATTGCTAAATTTTAAAAAGTAAAAAAAAAATTAAAGATTAAATTTGCTTCCACATAGGATTTTGACTTAAATATATATTAAACTCCTATTTTATCGATGTTCCTACCAACTGAAATGAACAAAAGAATGTGAAAATAGAAACTCTGAGAACTGAGGAAAAACTCCGATCAAGTTATACAAGTTATAGTAGAAATGGAAACAAACTGAAGAAAGCTTGAGGTTTATTCAAAACTCCTCTTTAAGAAAAGCACAGTGGTGACATGGTGAGGAGAGGTGTCTTGGCAAAACAGTGTCCCATGTCCCAATGTGAAAAGTTCCTCACCACCTTTCACCAATTTTCTTTGCTATGAAATGATGGCCACCACTGACTAGGTTAATTATTTTGTGAAGATTTAAAATGTGGTGATTTTTCCCATCCTATCATTCCTTCTACTATTATGAGATGGGGTTTTCTCTGTGTAGGACTTTTCTTCATACCCTAAAGCTATTGTTGTGCCTGATTTTTTTTTCCCATACAAGAAAGGCAGGATAAATGCTTAAGTATTTCCCTCTGACTGGGGTTCAGGACACACTCCTCCAAAATATGGAAACTTGGCAGAGTAAACATTTTCAGCTAAAAGACTGAGAAAACTGCAGAAGCAGGAAGGTCACTTTGACTTTCTCCCTCTCTTCTTCCCTGAAAAGGGACATAAAACCCTTATGTGACAGATACCTTCTCTATAGCCAGAGGAAAGGAGCATCCTTATCTTCAAAGAGAAAGCAGTGCCTGGAAGAATCCTAACAAAAAAGCATTGCTAATTTTTTCCCAGTTTACTACACTTAACTCATACTTCTTAACTCACCGTATACCCACACAATCATCCACTCCTCATGACACCTAGCATGAAAATACTCAGGTCTGACATTTGTTCAGGACTTCATTTCCTGATGCAGGCTTCCAAGTCATGTAAAATTTATGTTAAATAGATTTATATACTTTTCTCCTGTTGATCTATTTTGTCAACTTAATTTTCAAACTCAGCCAAGGACCTCAGAGAGTTGAAGACATCTTTTTCCTACCTTACGCCTCTTATCATCAGTTTTCTGATTATTGAGTTGGTGTAATACTCATGATGTCCAACAATAAGAGCATTGTTTTTGTGCTTCTATCCTATTTTTTATCATTAGCTTTCACATATGTACACAAAATGCTTTAATCAGCCGAAGTCATCCTGTTACTCTGACGATATTACTCTAGCCAGCAGCAGCTCTTTCAAGCAGCCTCCAGCTAGCTTTTTTGCACAGGCCAAGCAAGGTTGCACTGCTTATTTGCAAACAACGATTTTGAGTGAAGTGGTGTGTTTTATTGCCCCTCAAAACACAAAAACGTGAGAGACTCTTTTTCATTTCTAATGTGGGACCAGCCTGACTACACTGTATGCAAAAGGTAAAAATCTGTGTATTTTTTGTACTTTAAAGACTCACATTGAGAAGACGTCTTTCTTCGTGGTGAGTTATTTTTTTCTAAGTGGGTCTAAACAAAAATTACTGCTACTTTTGATTTATAAAAATAATTATCTATATAAAAATTGAGTCACAAGATAATGAAACATCTTGTTGACACACACATTCTGTACTTTATGAATACAGTTCAGGAGAGCATTGAAAGGACCGAAACCAGGTTCAAGGGCAAACAGCTGCCTTGTAGAAGAAAGATTTGGTAAATAAAAATATAGCAGCGCAGTTGAATTTGAATAGTAGGTGACCTTTTTTTCAGTGTAAGCTTGTCTCAAGTATTGTGTGGGACACACTTTTATTTAACTGGGTGTCCTGTACTTTACCTGACAAGCCTCCTCCTGGGTAGTGCTCAGCTTTAGCCTTCCAGTCTAGACACAGACTCACTGTGGTTTCAACGACTGGTTTTGAAATTTTAGTAAAATCAAATTTCAAAATAATGTAGCAGTGGTCTTTTAGAAGATCTATTTTGAGTTAGTTGACCAATAGTCTTGGAAAATCTATAATCTTCCACAATTGTGTACATTCTTACTGGCCAAGATTTGAAAGCAAAATTTTAAAAAATTCATACCCCTATCAGTATTATAATTGTAATGTAAGCCTATACCTAGTGTAGTTTAAACTGTTTAACAACAGAATTCCAGAGAGCA
Organism: Mormoops blainvillei; assembly: GCA_004026545.1. Lineage (NCBI taxonomy): Eukaryota > Metazoa > Chordata > Mammalia > Chiroptera > Mormoopidae > Mormoops > Mormoops blainvillei. The sequence goes on from PVJD01003128.1 coordinate 158,618, forward strand.
AAAGGGGAAAAGGACTCATGGACTTGGACAACAGTGTGGTGATTGTTGGGGGAAGGAGGTATAAGGGGACTAAATGGTAATGGGAAAAAAATACAATTGAATTTTAAGATTAAATTTTAGATTAAGATTAAATTTTTAAAAATAAAAAATAAAATAAAATACAAAGAAATGGTAAGAAAGGTACCTACTCTTTCTAAGAAGATATTGAAAATAATCATCATGCATTTCTGGGCAGTGAAACAGGTGCATTAGGGGGATTCAGCAAAAAGTAATCAAACTGGAAGTTATCTTTTGTCAAAGAACTCTCTTCAGCTTGCTGTAAAGAAGGAATTCCCAGGCTGGTTTAAAAAGAATTCAAGAGCAAATTTTCAGAAATGATGAGGTTACACAGCAGAACCAGGATGGACCTCTTCCCTCTCACACAGGAACACTTCTGGAGTTTGTGGTTATGCTTCCGGTTGGAATCTACCTTCACATCTGAACTTTAGAACTATAAGCAGATATTGACAGTAATCTGGAATTAATACCCAGCTATAACATTAACACCAGCTCATGTAGATCAGCATGTGTATGGTGGGTTCTGCACTGTACACAAGCCCTTTTGGGAATGGCAGCCTTGCATTCCCAGCTGCTGGGACTGCTGCCAGAAGGCACACAGCTGTCAGGCCTCTTTGGGGCCTGCCTCAGCGAAACAAAAATGCTTCTATCAGTATCTCATCTCTGCCCGGGCCGCCCCATCGCCAGTCTCCTAACACCAACTTAACTCTCTGCCCATCTAAGATCCAAAGTTCTCCTTGGGATCAGCTCAGGCTCCACTCATTCCCCCTAACAAATTCTGCATCTTTCTCTCCCCTTCCACAAGTGTTGATCCCAATGGTACTCCTTAATAAATACACTGCATGCTAATCTCTGCCTCAGTTTGTATTCCAGAAAACTAACCTGTGACAATGTGACCTGGAGAATAAGATAATCAATGCATAACTTGGAGGCACGTGAAAACTGAACCAAAGCACTAAATATATAACCAGGATTAAGGCATGTCACTAGTTGGTTCAATGTTTTCAACATAGAGAATATGTTGATAGTTCATACCAGATCACGCTGTAATGTTATTTTATATTAGAACTTTAGAGACATATATAAATATTTTAATTAACTAATTAATGCTATTTCATTGAGAACTCACTATAAAGCAGACATAGAGTAAACTTATTGATTATTTCTTTTATTTCTCACAATTTCTGATAAGAACTGTCTAATCTCATTGTCTGTAAATTACTTTAAAGCAGCTTAGTGTAGACAATATGATATAAAAATATGAGGTCCGTCTGGAAAAATTCCAACCATTGTTAATATAACAAGAGTGGTTTGTGTGACATCAATGTCACAGCCAAGGAGAGTAGACTGGAATGTGTATGTGCGAACAACGACGACTTCACTGCACTCATCAGTGAGGATGGTGGATGCCTTAGAGTGAGCATGTGTACTGTGTGGCCGACGCATTCAAAATGACTGAGCCAGTAGAGCAACGAATCTGCATCACATTTTGCGTGAACCTTGAACATTCCTCTGCAGAAACTATTTGGATGATTCAGAAGACCGCAGCTATGGGCAACTGGTGATTGGCAGCTTCATCACAACAATGTGTCGACTCATGCATCACATCTCATACAGAGATTTTTGGTGAAACATCAAATCACCCAGGTGACTCAGCCCCTTACAGCTCAGATTTTGTGCCCTGAGACTTCTGGCTTTTCCAAAAACTAAAATCACCTTTGAAAAGGAAGAGATTTCAGACCAGCCAATGAGATTCAGGAAAATATGACTGGGCAGCTGATGGAGATTGGGAGACTGTGTGAGGTCCCAAGGTGCCTACTTTGAAGGGGATTGAGGCATCATTGTCCTATGTACAGTGTTTCTTGTACAATAAATGTCTCTATTTTTCATATCACAAGTCTGAACACTTTCTGGGCAGACCTCATCATGTATTGATTGAACGTACACACTAGGGGCTTTTAGTTAACATTTGAAGTACACTAACCAGGTATCCACACTGCATGACCAATGAATAAAGATCTGAAATGTGCTCATCATGAATCCACGCTGTGTAGGCCAGAGACAGTTAGAACAAGACTTTACATTTCTCTGTCTAGATTTTATATAGGTTTTTGTTATTTAGCACAAGAGTTATTCAAATATTTTTCTTTGAGGCATGTTTTACAGTATACACAGTTGCCTAGAACTATTATACTGTAAACTCTGCTCTTGATATAACTTAGAATAAGAATGTGACAAACTCAGCAGCCTCATACTTAAGTAGTATGTAGTAATATGTAAGCAACAACCACAACAAAAAACATTTCATTTATCTCGCATCAGCTAAGGGAGAACTCTTTCTGTTTCAGAAAGCTTGCAGGAAGCTTGTGTGAGTTCTTAAAGCATAGTAGGTGCTAAGTTAGACATTCTCACAGTTCCTTAAAAAAAGGGCTCTCGGATATATGAGTGCGTGCATGTGTGTGTATGTGTGTATAAATAACTGAATTTATTGGGGTGACCTTGGTTAATAAAATGATATAGGTTTCAGGTGCTTAATTCTATAACACATCATCTGTGTATTGTACTGTGTGTTCATCACCCAAGTCAGGTCTCCTTACGTCACCATTTATCCCCACTTCCCATCTTCTACCTCCCCGCACCTTCCTTTCCCTCTGGTGATCACCACACCTTTACCTGTGCCTGTGAGTCTTTTCTTTGCTTAATCCCTTCTCCCTTTTTTTCCATGTGAATTTACAATCATTTTATATAACATGCCTTCTCCAAAGATTTATACACAACATTCACATATAAATTTTGAGGTCTGATAATGTTGTCAGGCTATTCAAGAGACATTACACTTATATGTGAATTTAAAAATTAGTGTTATCACACCGTTAAGACGTCCCATGTGAGACGATATGCCCTCTCAGGCCAGACAGAGGCAGTGTTGTTTAATGGTTAAGGGCATGACTCTTGGACCAGGCCACCTGGATTCAATTTCTGACTCCGACCCTTCTCACCTGTGTGACCCGGGGCAAGGCAGGCTGCCTTTCTGTATTTTTGTTTCTTCTTTAAGTTAGAAATAGTAATGTCATCTGCTTCTGAGGAGTCTATGAGTATCGGATAATAAATATAAAGCCTGATTCATAAGAAACACTTTGTAAACGTTTGCTGTTATTATTTTATTTTGTATACTTCAACAGGATTTCTTAGATTTTCTCCAGGTTTACATGGCACCATTCTTTTCAAATTTATTTGTTATTATTGTGAGTGAAATAATTTTTCCTTTCTATTATTAGTTATTACTAATATAGAAAGAGATCTCAATTTTTTATACTGACCTTGTATTCATTATTTTTCCCATATTCATTTTTCCCAATGAATAATATTAGTGATAGAAGGCATACCTTCTTTCAGGCTTTAATGGAACCACTTTAGTGTTTTGGAACAATGTTTGCTATAGGAATCTTCTTATGTATTTTATTTCTCTTCCTATTTTTGTAGGATTTTTTATAAGAATGGTTGCTAACTGCTATTAAATGATTTTATTACCATTTGTGTCATGATGATAGAATTTCCTCTTGCAATGTTTTTGTTAAAATGAATTATATGGATGTTTGTCTTTATAATTGAATTTATAAATAAGTCCTACTTGGTTGTAGTCTTCATAAAATGCTAAATTCTGCTTTAAAATATTTAGTTTAGAATTTTAGCATTTACATCTATGAGTAAGACTAAGTTTTTGTTTCAATATTATCATTATCAGATTTCTTGCTAAGTTTTTTTTCAAGAAACCACCTAAAGCTCTCCCTAATACACATTTTTGTTATAATACTAAGTTATTTGGTAATATCTAAAAAGTAGTATGATTATGATATTTGATTAGCAGAAATAATCATGAAGGCCACCTCTCCAGTATTTTAAGTCTCTCTTCATAATGTTAAAAATATTTTCATGTTTTATTCATTATTCATAGCTTAGGTGTGTTCTTCAACCAAAACAAAACAAAAATACCGAACTTAGCATAAACAAAGTGTATAGATTCTGACTCCAAGTTTAGGTCATTGTTCTTATGAGAACCAAAACTTCTGCTTGTCTGAAGTTCTTAGTAACATTGAAATAGTAAACTGAGGAACTTTCCTTAATAATGTCCTTGAACATCAATTTGAAAAAGAACCGATTGACCACCTGCCGAGCTCCTCGAAAGACTGAAAGAAATCAGGTAGGTTTAATAGCCAGTTCCTTAGCACAACTGATAATTTTACTGTTTCATGCATTCATTTTTAAACATTCTTGTACTTCATGAGTGGTAAAAGCTTCCTTGGTTACTTACACCTTAGAGGACAGGTTTTACTTTCAGTGAAAGAATTTAATGAAGGGCTGAAATTCTCTTAATTGTTTATTAAAAGCTTTTCAAAAATTAGGAAATGACCATTTTTTATATTCTTGAAAGGAACTCACATTTTGCATTTGGTACATAAAGAATCCACACTTGGGATCTAGACCATGTGTGTCACCTATACATCCAGTGGTCACACAGAAGGTTCCTTTCTGCACAGCTGAACCCTGGGGTAGCCTGAGTGTAAACTGGTAGCTACTATGTTCTATCAAGGTAAAATGTGTTCACCCATTAGCAAAATTATCCAAGGAATTAGAGACCTGAAATGCTAGTTATGCTTTTTGACAAAAATGTATATACCTATTAAATCAAAACCTTTATATAATAAGTGATTGAACATGTGATTAACATACCAACTTCAATTATTTCATGATGGATCAGTAGTTTTGTAAATCATTTATGTGCTAAAATTTGGATCCACATGTTTCTTCCTTGAGCAATAGACTGATATATCTTGACTGCCTGCTCTCTCTGTGTATGACTTAGGAAGCACAAAGCTTAATATGTCCACACCACTCTCTTTTGCTCCAGCACATTTTCTTCACTTCTATCTTATATTTTTGGTTCCAGTCAGAAACCTCAGAATCATTCTGAATTCCTCCTTCTTCCTCATTTCTTGTGATCAGTTTCTCTCTATTTTGCTTCTGAAATATGCACTTTATCTTTCCACTTTTCTCCATATCCAGCACTACTTCCTCAGTTCAAACTTCCATAATCTTTTTTATGAACAAAAATCTAATTGTCCCCCACATCTAATCCTGCTGGAATCATATTTAATAATTCATCCAATGCTGTGTGAATCACATTTGTAAAAGCCTGTTTCTTCCCTGTCAGTGAATTCCATTCATTTTAGGACAAAGATCAAAGGCCTTGATGAAGTCTGAAAGATGTGTAGCACAAGAGATATCTGGAAAATGATCTTCACAACTCTCACCTTTGGCTTCCAGGCTCCAGTCACAATGACCTTTTACCCATTCCATAAATGCACCTACATTCATCCTGACTTTATGACTTTTATACACGCAGCTCTCTTTCTATGAATGCTTAATACTCCCATACGCCTTTAACTACCTTCTTCTGTAACTTCTTTGATAATTCTTATCACCACAATTTGTAATCATATATTTTACTTTTGTGGTTTCATAGTTCTTTCAGTTTTCTGGTTCTTTATCAAGTCTGTTATCCATCAATTGCAGTCTGAGGACAGGCATTATACATGTAGGGTTTGCTCTGCACACTCATGCCCAGGTTTTCCAGAATTAGCACATCATTCATTTTCCTTCCCCAAAGCATATGCAAGTTCTTTACAGCCTAGTTAACCAATAAACGTGTTTCTGAAGGGCTCCCTCTCATCTTGCATCGGACATATTTATGCTAAAAAATTACTCATTGTTCACTTAAAATTCAAATTTAACTGAGTGCCCTGTATTTTATCTGGCAACCCTATCCATGCCTAATCCAGTGCCTACAACATCATAGATGTTCAATAAATGTATATTGAGTTAATGAATTTAGTAATATATTCCATATTTTGAAATGCAACATACAACATTTTAATATTCCTAAATGCTTCTTTTTATTGTGCTTATGATATATCAATTATAGAACTTTGGCAGGGATGATTAAATTCTATGAAACTGACATAATTTTCTAGTAAAAGTAGTCAAGAGGCTGATGTTCAGGCCAGCAAACCAAGAAACAGTAATGTCTTTATAACTGTGCTGTGTGAATCCTGTACTATCTCACAGGCTGCATAGTACCTAATCACAAACTGATTTAACGACTAACAAATTTTCTTTTTTGCTATTAATGTAAACATGGGAACAATGCCCACTTCAGGGTACGACATTTAAGGTAAATCAGTTGGTGAACTTGAGCACAGAATAAGCATCAAAACAGTAAGTCAAACACAAATTGTTACTCAAATATAGAAATATCTATTCAGAAATCATTCAATGCTACTACACTTTCTGAAAATTTTATCTTGATTTTGTATTCTTTAATGAACTCACAGATATATATAACTCTACCTACCTCTAAAAATGATAATGCAGCAGCCTACAATGATTTTTTAAAAGTTCTTAATATAAAACAAACAAAAAAAATGTTAGTTCACTGTTTTTCCCAGGTCCATAGCTGCCCTTCAATGCCCTGCTCCATGCCCTGGGGTGGGAGTTATAGTTAACCTCTGAAACTGCATCATTCAGCCCATTGTTCTTTAGCTTTCGCCTATTTTAGACTGGGAACAGAAGGGCAAGAGAGAGAGAGAATGAGGCATTCATTCCTTCCTCTCCCTTCCTGCCACACTGTGGCTTTGACGGCACCGCATCCTTCGATGGCAGAACTCTGAGGGAGTGGCCCCTCTTCCATTGCGAGCTCTCTCTCTCAAGCAAGCTCTGCTTCCGCACCCTGACCTGACCCTTCAGGCTTGGGGATTATAATAACTGCCTGTCCTTCATCATCCTTGGATGTTTCAACTTTCCTTCTTGATTCTCTTACCACTGTCCACTGTCAAATAAAAACATATCTGGGCTTCTTTAAGGAGAGATTTATTAGAAAAAACTATTGCAATAGGGGAAATAAGGAGAATGCTCTGACCTTAAGATCCTCATGAGTCTCAGAGGTCAGGCCGATGGAAGTTTCTTTTACAGGGAGGGGTAAACAGAGCTTGAAAGAACCTGCTATGGAGAAGTGGGATGCGCCAGTGGTATGATCAGATAGATAAGCAGGAAACTGTTTTTCTTTGCAACAATTTAAAAGGCTGCTAAGGAAGAGTTGTTGCACATTCCAGTGTTAGCTCAGGCTGAGTGTAGGTCAAGGTGAAGGATCCTGGGGGAAGGTGGGAATGTTCGCTAGAGTTTGGGCAAGTAAAGTTAGCCGGTATTTTGCTTAGACTCGTCGGTCAGTATCAACAGTAAATGCTTTTATTATGGGGAAAATGTTCTTCCACGATGGAGGAAAAGACTTTCGGTTCATAGTTTTGAGTAAAATTGATGGTCTTCTTTATGAGGAGCAATGCTATACCTCTTTCAATGGAATCTTATTTCATTTTAAAATTAGATTCATTTTTTTCCCCTCAAAAAACTGTTGTCAAAGAAAGTATATTAAATAAGATTATATCATGGCTCTCTGGTTTCCATTTTTTTAAATAAAAATCGCTAATGTTTGGAATACCCTTGGTCATGACTCACCCTATCTTCAGAACTAAGAATGAAGAAAATTTATAGTCAGTCAGAGGAGACCTCACTGGGCTTGGAGAAAGAAGAACAGCGCCCTGTAAAATGTGGCACATTTCAGGAAAGAACAGATTGTTGCAGCCTGAAAAATTACTATTTTGTGTAGGAAGGAGATAAGAACAAAAAGCAGTTAACATTTTGATGCAGCATCACATGCAAGAAAATTTTTCAAAGAAAAACACCCAGTTCCTGTTCTGATACCCGTTAACTAGGGCTCTGTGGGCAAGTTCATTCACGCACCCTGACTTCCCAGTTCATTTCCTGGGCAAAAAACTGAGGGTAATAATACATGCCGTACCAACGACCTGCAGTTTTTGTGAAGATAAAAAGAGATAATGGAATTGAGAGATGCTTACAAAGTGTAAAGTTGGAATATCCATGCCATGTGTTATTATATATACTTAAGAGCATTCCAGCAAAAAGTAAAAGGAGTTAGCTGAGGGGCACATGACCTTGCCTAGTTGTGGTTGGATGAAAATATATGCGTTTGAAGTCTTAAACAGTAAGGATTGGACGATTGTACCCATTATAATTTAAATAGAGATTTGAATCTTGAATTCTTAAGGCTTTTTAAAAATGTTAACTTCTTTCCTAAAACTCATCATTTCACAAAACGTTCAGTAAACAAGAAGTACCTATGTTAATAAACAGATATAATACAAAACATATTAATAACAAACACATAGAGGCTCAAACATATAAGCCACTTTAAAGTGAATATCAAACTGCTTCTTTGAGATAATGACAGAGTCAATATGTTTGAGATAATAGAAAATGTAAATTGGTATCTGCCCCCTGTTACTGGTACAAAACTCCTGAAGCCCTGGGAATTTCCTATGAGATAAGAGCATTAGGAACTTCTTTTGTTCTGTTTAGCTATTAACTCTGGTTCCTGGCACAGAGCTCAGAGGAGTGTCTTTTGTTCTAATGAGGTGACTCTGGCTGGACTCCTGAATGGTTGCTGGATGGGGGCTGATCACCGAAAAGGCCAAACCATGATTAGAAGCTTGGAATTGTTATCCCCACCTCACCCGCATTTTCTTGAGTAGAGAAAATGGCTGAAAATAGAGTTAATGATGGATCATGCCTGTATGATGACGAAGCCCCCATATGATCCCAGATGTACAGGGTTTGGAGAGCTTCCCAGCTAGTGAGCACATGGAGGTGCAGCTGAGAACTCAGGGAAGCTCCACACCCCTTCCTGTAACCCACCTCACCATTCCTTTAATATTGTTCTGTAAATGATGATCTGTTAACTAATACTTGACTGCAGATAAACAGCCTATTTGGTTAAGAAATCTAGGAACTAACTTCAAAAGGAGAAGATTTTGACGTTCAAACATTCCAGCTCCAGGTTTCCTGACCTTCCACCAGTTATCTGATCAGACTGTGCTGGCTTCCAGGTAGTTCCCTCAATGGAGAACTCTCAACCCCCTTCTTTTGATTCCTTTGTTCTTGTCTTTTTCCTTCCTGCTCCCTCTTTACAAAACCCCCTGCCCACATCCAATTGTTTTGATGGTCTTTGCAACATTAGCCCACCGTCTTCTCAGGCTGCCATCCCTTGAAGAAGCCTACCTTCCTTCCACGAGCTCTTGTCTCTCGATTATTGGCTTTTGAGCAGCAGGCAGCCAAACATGGGCTTGGTATCATTCCCACATACCTTTCCCTAAGCATCTCTTCATCTATACTCTTTATCACATCCTTTTAGAACAAACCAATAAAGATAAGTAAACTGTTTTCCTGAGTTCTGTGAACCTTTCTAGTAATTAGCCAAATCAAGATGGGGTTCATTGGAGCCTCTGATATGAGTCAGAAGCCCTGGTGACATCCTGGCCTTGCCACTGGTGTCTGAAGTGAGGGAGTAGGGGCAGCCTTGGAAGACTGAGCCCTTAACCTGTGGGCTCTGATATTATTCCTGACAGATAATGTTAGAATTGAGCTGAATCATAAAACACCAAGCTGGTGTCACAGAGAATTGCTTGTGGGGGAATACTCCCACACATGTGGTGACCAGAAGTGTCAGAAATGAAGTGCTTTGTGTGAAAGTAAAGAAAGGCTCATAGGGAAAAGACTGTGGGTTTTTCCATTTTCAATATGCAGTTGTACAAAATGAGAGGTCCTGTACACACTGCATCAAATTTCCCTGAATGGTTAGTCTTGCAAAACTATGCTACAATATCACAGTAAGAATATTGGCGTTGATCAGTCATGGTACAGGGCATGTGCACCACCACAGACACTTCCCCCCACACCCACCCATTCCTTAACTCTTGACCACCACTCTCAGTTCTATATTCTTTTATTTCAAGAATGTTATATACATTAATATTAAATAATAAATTACCATATGTAACATAAATTTGGCATTTGATTTTTTCCTGTTTTGGGCTATCACAATGCAAATAAAGCTGCTATAAACATTTGAGGACAGATTTTGCAGGGACCTAAGTTCTCATTGCTTGGAATAAATTACCCAGAATGAAGTTGATGGGCCAAATGGCAGTTGTATGTTAGGTATTTGTTTTTGTTTTTAGCTGTAAATTACTTTCCAGAAAGTTCATACCAGCATACATGGCCACCAGGAACACATAAAAACCTGTTTCTCTGGATTACCATCAGCCTTGATGTTGTCAATTTTTTTTTTCCAAAAATTTTAGCTACTATGATAGGTAAGTAGTGGTATTTCAATGTGGGTTTACTTTGCAGTTTTTTATGGCTAGCAACATTGAATACATTTCTATGTGTTTATTTACTCCACTTAGATCCTTCAACATGAAATTCTTTATATCTTTTGCCTATTTTCTGATAGGATTGTTTGTGTTTTTACTGCTAGTTTTGAGAATTTTTATCTATTCTAGATACTAGTCCATTGTTGGATATATTGACTGAAAGTATTTTTCTCCTACTCTGTTGAATGTTTTTTCATCCTCTTAACAGTGTCTTTCTTAAAGTAAACGTTTTGTTTCTTTTTAATTTTAATGAAATTTCATTTTTTAATATTTTCTCTTATGGATTCTATTTTTTAAGTCTAAGAAAGCTTTGCCTAATTTTAAATCCTGAAGATTGTCTCTTATGCTTTTATAATTGCTTTATAGTTTCGCATTTCACAATTTAGTCTGTAATTCATTTTGAGTTAATTTTTCAATAAAGTATGAGACTTCAGTCAAGAAATTCAGTTTTGTTTTGTTTTTTTAAACCTATAGAAATCTAATTGGTCCACTACCATGTGTTGAGAGGGAAATTCTCCCCCCTGTCGGTTTATTTTGGTCCTTTGTCAAAAAAAATTAGTTGGGCATATTTCTGGGTGTCTATTTCTGGGTTCTGTTTTTTGTTACATTGATTTATGTGTCTACCCCTCAACCAATAACACTACAGTCTTGATAGCTGTAGGCATAAAAAGGTCTTGAAAGAAGGTAAACTGATTTTCCTATTCTTTTTCTTTTAAAAATTATTTGTTCCCTGGCTGGTGTGGCCCAGTGCATTGAGTGCTGACCTGTGAACCTAAGGGTCACAGTTTCGATTCCCAGTCAGTGCACATGCCCGGGTTGTACGGCAGGTCGCCAGTAGGGGGCGCATGAGAGGCAACCACACAATGATGTTCCTCTTCTTCACTTTCTTCCTTCCTTCACCTCTCAGAAAATAAATAAATAAAATCTTTTAAAAATTATTTGTTATTCTAGTTCTTTTGCCTTCCCATATACAATTTGGAATAATCTTGTGTATATCCATATAATATATTGCTGGGATTTTTATAGGAACCAAGATAAATCTGATTGGGGAGAATTGACATTGTTACAATATGAGATTTCCAATTTATGAACATGGTATGTCTTTCCATGCATTTTTTTTTAATTTCTTTCATCAGCAGTTTGTAGTTTTCAGTATACATAAGCCCTATAGATGTTTTGTTAGATTTTTCCCTAAGCTCTTAAAGTATTGATTTGACTTTTATTCTTTTTTAATGTATGCATTTAATGTTATAAATTTACCTTTCAACTGTGTTTTACACTAATACCATAGATTTTGACATATTTTAATTTCATTTTCATTCAGTTTAATATATCTTTAAAATTTTTGATTGAGGTTTTCTTTTTGAACCATGGACTATTAAATTGTGTTGTTTACTTTCCAGTGTTTTCTGTTATAATTCTGTTGTTGATTTCTAGTTTGAGTTCACTGTGATTGAAGAATACATTGTGTATAATTTCAATTCTTTAAATTTTGTTGCTGTTTGCGTATGGCCATGGTATGACTATTCTGCTGCAACTTGAAAAGAATGTGTGTTGTGTTTTTATTGAATGAACTGTCTTATAAATGTTGATTAGACCCTTTCATTTCATGGTATTTTTGAGTTCCTTCATACCCTTGCTGATTTTCTGACTATTTGTCCTACCAGTTGTTGAGAGAGGAATGTTGAAGTCATCAATATAATTGGGTGTCTTTTTATCCTTTAAGTTTTATCAATTCTGTCAGTTTTATTTCACAAAACTTTATTTTCAAATGTGAGTTATCTTTCCTTTCTGTTTTATCAGGATTAGCAACAAATATTTAGAGCTCTCTTATTCAGTGCATCCACATAGGGTTGCTGTATCTTCTTAATGGATTGACACTTTTATCTACTTGCAATGCCTTTCTCTGTCTCTGGGACTTTTATTTGCTACTTGATCTGATATTTACATAGCCACATTTTTTAAAATTTATGTTTGTATAACATGTTTTTTTCTTCCTTTTACTTTGATATAACTATTATATCATTATATTGAAGTTTATTTCTTTAAAACACCATATAGTTGTATCCCATTTTTAATTCACTTCCAATTTCTGTCTTTATTGATATATTCAAAGCATTTACATGTAATGACAATATTGATATAGTAGGTGTAAATTCTGTAATTTTATGTTTGCTTTCTATTTGATCTGTTCTTTTGTATCTCTACCTTCTTTACTGTGTCTTCTTATGGGTTACTTGATCATTTTTTAGAACTCCAGTTTGATAGTGTTTCTTTAAAAATCAGATTTTGTTATATACTTTTTCAGGGACTGTTCTAGATATTACATTACATATATGTAATACATACTTATATATATATCCATAATTTACTGGCAACATCATTTTATCAATTCAAGTAATGTGGTATCTCCTTTATTTTAATTTAATCTTCATCTTATAATTTAATTATATTACAAATTTCCTCTAAATGCATTTAGAACAACATCAGGTAGTGTTATAATTCTTTATTCAACCATCAAATATAATTTTAAAAATTTAAAGAAGGAAGGTGTATTGTACTTACCCATATTTTTGCTTATCATGATTTTTCTTCCTTTCTGATATTCTAAGGTTTCTTCTTTGATCATTCCTCTTCGGTTTATAAGACATGCTTAACCATTTCTTTAGAGTAGGTTGGCTGACAATGAATTCTCTTGGATTTCTTTCATCTGAGAATCTTGATTTTTCCTTTACTGCTGAAAAATATTTTTATTGGATATAGAATTATGGTTAGATATATCTCTCAACATTTGATATTTGTTATTTCTTCAATCCTTCTGGGTTTTATTGTTTTGGATGAAAATTCAGTTGATACTCACACAGTTTTCCCCTATATGTAAGGTATTATTTTTCTCACTGTTTATAACTATGATTTTTTGCTTTGTCTTTAGTTTTCAGAAGTATTACTATAATGTGTAATTGTGTGAATTTCTTTGGGGTCATTCTGTTTGTAGTTTATTCAGCTCCTTAATTCTATATGTTTATATATTTTATCAAATTTAAGAAGTTTCAGCCATTATTTCTTTGAATACTTTTTCACTTTTACCTTCTTTCTTCTCTCCTACTTAGTATGTCATAAAATGAATATTAAGTCTTTTCTTCTATTTCTACAGATCCCTGGAAGCCCGTTTATTTTTAAATTTATTTTCTCTGTGTGTTGCTTATATTGAGTAATTTCTGTTGTTCTATTTTCCAGCTAACTCATTTTTTCCTTTAGTCTCTCCATTATACTTGAAGCCCACCTAGAGATTTTCTATTTTATTATATTTTCAGTTCTAAAATTTTAATTTGGTTCTTCTATATATATTCTTTTAACTTACTGAGGCTTTCTATTTTTTATTTATTTTAAGTCTGTTCATAATTGCTCATTGAAACATGTTAATAATGGCTGTTCTAAAATTTTTGATAATTTAACATCACTACCATGTCAGTGTTGGCAGTTATTAATTATCCTTTTTTGTTCAATTTGAGATCTTCCTGGCTCTTGGTAAGATGAATTATTTGTAATTAAATTCTGCAATTTAAATTTCAAGTATTATGACATGATGTTCTGGATCTTATGTAAACATTCACTTTTAGCTGGATTCTCACATTGCCCTTGTAGAAAAAGGCAAAGGAGGAATGGGGCACTACCTTGTAACTGCCAAGTGTGTGTAGAAGCCAGGCCCCTCATTCTGCCTTTGTTGACACCCAAGGGGGAAGCCCCTCCTTACTACTGGATGATGGTGGAAGTCCAAAATTACCATGTTTTCTATCAACATTGCTAGAGGCTGGAAGGTCATTACTTCCCAGTGGAGATGAAAGTTTAATCTCACCATTTAATCTTTTCTGACTCCACCCTTGCAAGAGGGTTGAGTTGCTGCATTACAGACTGGCAGAAGGGAAAACTTAAGCTCTCTACGCAACTTCTGGGACAAAGAAGAGGGGCTCAGCTCTTTTCCATTATATTTGACTGGAGTAGAGAGTTTGCTGTTTAAACATTTTCTGTCTTGTTAGACTTCCTCTATTCTGGCCCTTCATTGGGTCTTTTTATTGGGCCGCTTGGGGGGTCTGTACCCATTGGCTCCCTGGCTTGTAACTTCTTCAAATACAACTAAGACTTAGATACAGAAGACAAAAGAGATACTCAAGGAACACATTACCACTT